>CM017193.1:25571238-25623910 GCA_004837865.1 Musa balbisiana | reverse complement strand
CCGGGCAAGCCACCAGTGAACACTCGACCGTACCGATATCCTCACCTCCAAAAGGATGAAATTGAAAAGATCGTAAAGGAGATGCTTGAAACAGGAGTGATTCGGCCAAGTTGTAGCCCCTATTCCTCACCGGTGCTACTTGTACGCAAGAAGGACGAACTTGGCGGATGTGCATTGACTATCGAGCTTTAAATGGCATCACTGTCAAGGACAAGTACCCAATACCAGTGGTGGATGAACTTCTTGATGAATTAAAAGGAGCCCGAGTCTTCACGAAGTTAGATCTCCGATCCGGTTACCACCAAATTCGAGTATGTGAAGACGACATTCCAAAAACTGCATTCCGCACACATGATGGCCATTATGACTTCTTGATAATGCCTTTTGGACTCACTAATGCTCCTTCAACCTTTCAAAGTCTCATGAACGATATTTTTCGGAGCTTTCTTCGTAAATTTGTGTTGGTATTTTTCGATGATATTCTCATTTATAGCCCTTCTCTTGAGAGTCACTTTCAGCATTTACGGATTGTTTTGACGATCCTTCGGGAGAATACTCTTTTTGTTAAACAACCAAAGTGCAGCTTTCTCCAGCAAAAAGTAGAGTACCTTGGGCACATAATATCAGAAGAAGGGGTGGTGGTAGACCCAACAAAAATTGAGGCAATGCAAGGCTGGCCGAACCTACAAACGTGAATTGACTGCGTGGGTTCCTTGGACTAACGGGCTACTATCGAAAATTTGTTAGGACTATGGGAAGATCAGCGCACCCCTTACATCTCTACTGAAAAAAGATGCCTTCCAATGGTCAGACAAAGCCTCCGCTGCCTTCGACAAACTTAAGGCAGCCATGACAATGACGCCGGTGCTAGCACTACCAGATTTCAGTCGACCTTCATCATTGAGGCTGACGCATCTGGAGTCGGAATTGGAGCCGTTCTCATGCAAGATGGTCGACCACTCGCATACACTAGCAAGGCCTTGTCTCCCTCCATCAAAATATGTCAGTATATGATAAGGAGATGCTAGCCATTGTGCACGCAGTAACGGGTGGAGACCCTACCTGATTGGCCGACGATTTCAAATTAAAACCGACCATAGAAGTCTGAAATACTTTTTGGAGCAAAAGATATCATCCCCTGAGCAGCAAAAATGGGTAACCAAACTTCTTGGATTGATTATGAAATTATTATAAAAAGGGGAAAGAAAACGTTGTTGCAGATGCACTCTCACGACTACCTGAGCAAGCTAAGGTTTCAGCCATCTCCCTTCCTACCACCAGCCTTCTTGAAGACATTAGAGAAGAATGGAAGAAGGATCCAGAGATTAGCAACACCATAAAAAAATTGGAGGAGGACCCAAATGCAATAGCCCACTACACTTGGGATTCGAGGGATCTACGCTACAAAGGTCGCATTGTGCTTATACCTGACTCCCTTGCATCACAATTATCCTGCATGAAATGCACTCCACACCTTTAGCAGGGCACTCCGGATTTCTGAGAACCTACAAAAGAGTGAAGCAAAATTTTTATTGGAAAGGGATGAAAAACATTATTGCTGAATATGTGGCATGATGTGATGTTTGTCAACAGCACAAGGGTGAAACAGTGGCAAATCCAGGGAAGCTACAACCACTACCTATACCGGACTCAGTGTGGACTGACATATCCATGGACTTCATCGAAGGGCTGCCACCTTCCAAAGGTAAAAGCACAATTCTCGTGGTGGTTGATCGACTTACGAAATATGCTCATTTTTGTGCTGTGAGAAATCCCTACACTGCTGCTAGTATTGCCCAGATTTTATAGAAAATATTGTTAAACTACATGGGATGCCAAGGTCCTTTGTAAGTGATCGTGACAAGATCTTCACCAGTAAATTTTGGACCGAGTTATTTCAGTTACAAGGCACCAAACTCAAGATGAGCACAGCATATCATCCACAAACTGATGGCCAAACAGAGGTGGTAAACAGGTGTTTAGAGACGTATCTTCGGTGTTACACCAGTGATCGGCCAAAAGAGTGGGCGAAATGGCTTCCCTGGGCCGAATGGTGGTATAATACTACATATCATTCATCTACAAAATGTACCCCTTATGAAGCATTGTATGGTCGGCCAGCCCCTGTGATTCCAAAGTATGTAATTGGCTCGGCCAAGGTAGATCAGATTGACCAAGAATTGATTGACAGAGACAAACTCCTACAACTATTAAAGGATAATCTCTCTACTGCTCAAGCCAGAATGAAGCAGCAAGCGACACACGACGAAGCGAAAGAGAATTTTCAGTAGGAGATTGGGTTTATCTTCGCCTACAGCCATGCAAGCAACTCTCAATCAAAACTCGAGCCTCCATGAAGCTATCCCCACGTTTTTATGGGCCCTATCAGATCATAGAGCGTATTGGAGCCGTGGCGTACAGACTTAAATTGCCTGAGGATGCCAAAATTCATCCTGTCTTCCACATGTCATGCCTGAAGCCCAAGTTGGGAGAACACGTGTCACCCCAAATCCAACTGCCCAACACCACTGAGGATGGAGTTATCAAGCCCAACCACAAGTCATCCTTGATCGCAGGATCGTGATGCGTCGCCGACGTCCCTCTACTGAAGTACTAGTGCATTGGAATAATTTACCGCTTAAAGATGCGACATGGGAACCATATGATGAGCTGAAGACTCGATTTCCTGAGTTCATGGAATCTCAGCCTTGAGGGCAAGACTGATTTGGGGCATTCATGTAAAACCTACCTAAGCTAGGAGAGTCCTAATTGATTGGGGCATTCATGTAAAACCTACCTAAGCCGACCCTTATTAAAGAGGTGAAGAGGCCGGCTAGGGTTTGGAGGTTATTTCTTAAAGAAGAATTAGGAGTTGTAAAGGAATAGGAGTCTTGAGTAGGAGTCCTATTAGGAGTTAGGGTTTAGACACCCTATAAATAGTCATGTATTCATCCTCTTTTGATAAGCAATAGATGAATCTTTTCTGCAGCCTTTGAGCAGCAACTTGGAGGAAGGAACCCCTATAGAGTTCCAAGAGGCCGATCCCCTATAGAGATCAACCCCAGCTTAGAATCTGCAAGGGTTCTAACAGATACCTAGGAGGTCTGAAGTATGAGATTGCTAAAGTTATTTAACTACAGCCATATTGGTCTTCAAAAAATATGAGCAAGCTGGCATTAAAAGTTGAAAAGCAATAGAAGTTTCAAAAGAGTGTTCGGTACGAAAGAAGAATATACAAAAGAAGGAAGTTCCAAGCCTACTGTCCAAAGCAAGGTGATATCGAAGGTACAAGAAAAGAGTGAAGAATCTGTTGGCAATAAAAAGACACCTAATTCTTCTACCCCAAGTGGCCGAAAATGCTTCAAATGTCATGGTTTTGGGCATATTGCTTCAGATTGTCCAAATAGGAGGATTGTAACTTTGGTTGAAGATCATAGTGATGGAGGAGAGGATGAAGCTGAGGACGAACCAAAATACGATGATGATGAGGAAGAGATTACTTATGCTGATCATGGTTTGTCTATTGTATTGCAACGTAGTTTACAAGTATCCTATGTGGCTGATGATGAAAGTTGGGTGAGAAAAAATGTGTTTCACACTAAATGCACTTCTCTTGGCAAGGTGTGCTTGGTGATCATCGACAGTGGCAGATTTGAAAATGTGGTATCTTTGGAGATGGTGCAGAAGCTAAAGTTGGACACCATCCCTCATCCACATCCATACCAGTTATGTTGGCTACAGAAAGGAAATGACATCAATGTAACTAAAAGATGTTTAGTTTCATTTTCTATTGGCAAGTATTATAAAGATGAAGTATGGTGTGATGTTGCTCCTATGGATGCTTGTCATTTGCTGTTGGGAAGACCTTGGCATTATAATAGAAGGGTGTTGTATGACAACTACAAACATACTTATTCTTTTAAGGTGAATGAAAAGAAGATTATCTTAGCTCCATTACAACCATCCGAAATCAGTGCACCAAAGAAGAAAGTTAGCGCTTTTATGTCCTATGGTGAATGCAAAGGTGAATTAGACAAGGGTGGTCAAATTATGGCTCTAGTAGTAGTAGAGGAAAATGAACAACATAAGGAGACACCAGCAATCATGAAACAAATCCTAGAAGAATTTAAAGATGTTATACCAGAAAAGATTCCACATGGCCTTCCACCATCACATTGATCTCATTTCGGGGGCTGTTCTACCTAATAAGGCAGCATATAGAATGAGTCCCAAGGAGCATGAAAAACTTCAAAGGCAAGTAGATGAATTGGTGAAAAAAGGGTTAATTCGGGAGAGTATGAGTCCTTGTGCGGTTCCAGCCTTGTTGGTGCCTAAGAAGGATGGTTCTTGGGGAATGTGCGTGGACAGTCGCACCATCAACAAAATCACAGTGGACTATCGCTTTCCTATACCAAGGTTAGATGATTTATTTGATCAATTGTGTGGTGCTTATATTTTCTCTAAGATTGATTTGAGGAGTGGCTATCACCAAATAAGAATGAGGCCCGGAGATGAGTGAAAAACAACATTTAAAACTAGAGAAAGCTTATATGAATAGTTGGTTATGCCATTTGGGCTTTCTAATGCTCCGAGCACCTTCATGAGATTTATGAATCACATACTTAAACCATGCATTTGAATATTTGTTGTAGTTTATTTTGATGATATATTGGTATACAGCAAGAGCAATGAGGAGCATATGAGTCATCTGAAAGAGATCTTTCTTATTTTGAGGTAGCAAAAGCTTTATGCTAATCTAAATAAGTGCGATTTCTTTACTTCTAGTGTGGTGTTTTTGTGGTATGTTGTTTCAAAAGATGGAATCATGATGGATCAAAGTAAGGTAGAGGCTATTCTTAATTGGCCGACACCTGCTTCATTGCATGATGTGAGGAGTTTCCATGGCTTAACTTCGTTTTATAGAAGATTTATCAAGGGTTTCAGCTCTATTGTCGCTCCAATCACCGAATGTCTAAAATGTGATAAATTCAAGTAGACTAGTGAAGCTAATGATGCTTTTGAGCTTTTAAAAAGAAAGGTGACCGAAGCTCCTATCTTAGTTCTACCAAATTTTGACAATGTGTTTGAAGTTGAATGTGATGCATCTAATATGGGAATTGGTGCTGTTTTGAGTCAAGACGGAAAGCCCATTGCATTTTTTAGTGAAAAGTTGAATGATACAAGAAAGAAATACTCTACTTATGATAAGGAGTTTTATATTATTTATCAAGCTTTATCTCATTAGAGTCAATATCTTCTTGCCAAGCCATTTCTTCTATATTCTGATCATGAGGCACTAAAGTTCATTAATCACCAACACAAGCTAAACAAGAGGCATGCATCTTGGGTGGAGTTTTTACAATCTTACAACTTTACAATCAAGCACAAATCTGGTGTTCAAAATGTAGTTGCTGACGCGTTGAGCAGAAAACATTCTTTATTATCAGCCATGGAAGTCAAAGTGGTTGGATTTGAAACATTCAAAGATCTCTATGAGAATGATGTGGATTTCGGCTCAATATGGCAGAATTGTAAATCAGGTTCCTTTCAATAATTTTTTATCTTTGATGGTTTTCTTTTTTGAGCTAATGCTTTGTGTGTTCCATCTTGTTCTTTGAGACAAGTAATTCTAGTTGAAGCTCATGGTGGTATTTTGGGAGGATATTTTGGTTGGGACATGACTCTAGCTCTTGTTCAATCAAATTTCTACTGGCCTAAAATGTTCAGAGATGTGGATAGACATGTGAAGCGATGCCGATTATGTCATTTGACAAAAACAAGAAGTCAAAATTCTGGTTTGTACACTCCATTGCCAGTGCCTAATGCTCCATGGGAGGATGTGAGTCTTGATTTCGTTTTGGGACTGTCAAGAACTCAAAGGAACAAGGATTCTATCATGGTTATTGTTGACAGATTTTCAAAAATATCTAACTTTGTTCCATGCAATAAATCAAATGATTCATCGCATATTGCTGATTTATATTTTAAGGAGATTGTTAAATTGCATGGTATTCCAAGAATTATGATTTCTGATCAAGATTCAAAATTTGTAAGTCATTTTTGGAGAACTCTTTAGAGGAAGCTGGGTACTTCTTTGAATTTCAGCAGCTCGCATCATCCACAAACCGATGGGCAAACTAAGGTAATAAACAGAAGCTTGGGAAATTTGCTTAGAAGATATGTTGGCAAGAATATTAAGCAATGGGATGTCATTCTTCCACAAATTGAGTTTGCCTATAATCGTTCTATGCATCAGGTAAGAGTCCTTTTGAGGTAGTTTATGGTGCTAATCTTGCTGGTCCTTTGGACTTAATCCCTCATTATTCTACAACAAAACAATTTAGTGGAGATGCTGATGAAAGAGCTAAGTAGATAAAGAAGCTGCATGAGGGTGTGAAAGCAACCATTGAGAAGCAAAATGAGAGGTACATGCAAGCTGCCAACAAACACCGAAAATATGTGGAGTTTAATGCATGTGATTTGGTCTGGATTCATCTAAAGAAGGAGAGGTTTCCGCCGGGCAAATTTGGAAAACTAAAACCAAAGGTTGATGGTCCATTCAAGGTGCTTAAGAGAATTGACAAAAATGCTTATGAGATTGAGCTACCTAAAGATTACGGAGTATCCCCAACATTTAATGTAGCTGATTTAAGTCCTTTTCATAATCTTATTGACGAAACAAACAAGGACTTGAGGATAAGTCTTTTTCAACCAGGGGAGATTAACACGGGAGTGTCTAATTTACTACAATATGTTCATATGGACGATGCTGATAATATAATATTGGTTTTAGCCAACAATATTGTCCCATAATCTTCAACTCAGTCAACTCAGATAAGACAACTCATCAGCATATTCCCTGCACAAAAGTAAAGCTATCTCATGGTGCTTTTCTTCATGGCTAAGGAATACATTAAAGGAGGTGGTTGGCAGCTATAAAGGACTTAATTTCGATTAAAGGAGGTGGTTGGCAGCTGTAAAGGACTTAATTTTGAAATTCCCTATGCATGAAGGGTTGTTTCATGCACTAGTATTTATTTTCATGTTTAGGGCTTTGAAAGGGTCTTTAGAAAACTGATAATATTGGAGAAGCTCTCTTGAAGTGCTCTTTTGAACTCTGTATCTCTTGGATGCATTCTTGAGTGGTGAGTCTTTTGCTTTCAGTTCTGTATCCTTGTTTATTATCATTAGGGTGGTGATCTTTCTATATCCCATTTGATTTTAAATTGGGTGGTGAGCTATTTTTCATTTTATCAAAGTTTCGTTAAGAATTCGCTCCTTGTCTCCTGTGACATTTTCTATCTGAACAATTGTTCTATCGGTCTTCTTTCGAAATCCATTCTGCATTTTTACCCTCCCCGGTATCAGTTTGGTATTAGAGCTAAAGGCTAGAGATCATGGCAAGGCAGAATGGAAAAGATGTAGTTGATGAAGGTAGTGACCATGAAGATGAAGCTGAGTCGTTGAGGCTGCAGCTACAAAAATTGCTACGTAGTCTACAAGAAAAAAATAAAATAATCAACGAACTTCAAAGTAGACATAACCAGCATAAAAATGACATTCAAGAGTTTACTTCTGATGATGATATACCTCGTCTTCTAAGGGAGTCGAGAAGATGTCGGAGAAGAAATGAAGTCCAAGACGAGTGGTAGAGTAAATATAACCCCAGATTAGATATTCCAGATTTTGAAGGTAAAATAAATGTTGATGATTTTATCGATTAACTTAATACAGTAGAAAGAATTTTTGATTTTCATGAACCACCAGAACAAAAGAAGGTCAAACTTGTGGCACTCAAACTCAAACGGAATGCATCTTTTTGGTGGGAAAATCTGAAGAAACAAAGAGAACGTGAGGGGAAGAGTAAGATCGTTACATGGGAGAAAATGAAAAGGGAGCTGAAGAGAAAATATTTACCTCATAATTATAGGCAAGAGATCTTTCTCAAAATACATGATTTCAAGCAAAAAAATCTTAGTGTAGAGGAGTACACTGCAGAATTCGATAATTTGATGTTGAAAGGAGAGCTTGTGGAACCGGAAGAGCAAACAATCGCAAGATACCTAGGAGGTCTGAAGTATGAGATTGCTAAAGTTGTTCAACTACAGCCATATTTGTCTTTAAATGATGTGAGCAAGCTGGCATTAAAAGTTGAAAAGCAACAGAAGTTTGAAAAGAGTGTACGGTATGACTCGAAAGAAGGCTATACAAAAAGAGGAAGTTCCAAGCCTACTGTCCAAGCAAGGTGATATCGAAGGTACAAGAAAAGGGTGAAGAATCTGTTGGCAACAAAAAGACACATAATTCTTCTACCCCAAGTGGCCGAAAATGCTTCAAATGTCATGGTTTTGGGCATATTGCTTCATATTGTCCAAATAAGAGGATTGTAACTTTGGTTGAAGATCATAGTGATGGAGGAGAGGATGAAGCTGAGGACGAACCAAAATACGATGATGATGAGGAAGAGATTACTTATGCTGATCATGGTTTGTCTATTGTATTGCAACGTAGTTTACAAGTATCCTATGTGGCCGACGATGAAAGTTGGGTGAGAAAAAATGTGTTTCACACTAAATGCACTTCTCTTGGCAAGGTGTGCTTGGTGATCATCGACAGCGGCAGCTTTGAGAATGTGGTATCTTTGGAGATGGTGCAGAAGCTAAAGTTGGACACCATCCCTCATCCACATCCATACCAGTTATGTTGGCTACAGAAAGAAAATGACATCAATGTAACTAAAAGATGTTTAGTTTCATTTTCTATTGGCAAGTATTATAAAGATGAAGTATGGTGTGATGTTGCTCCTATGGATGCTTGTCATTTGCTGTTGGGAAGACCTTGGCATTATAATAGAAGGGTGTTATATGACGGCTACAAACATACTTATTCTTTTAAGGTGAATGAAAAGAAGATTATCTTAGCTCCATTACAACCATCCGAAATCAGTGCACCAAAGAAGAAAGTTAGCGCTTTTATGTCCTATGGTGAATGCAAAGGTGAATTAGACAAGGGTGGTCAAATTATGGCTCTAGTAGTAGTAGAGGAAAATGAACAACACAAGGAGACACCAGCAATCATGAAACAAATCCTAGAAGAATTTGAAAATGTTATACCAGAAGTGATTCCATATGGCCTTCCACCCTTGAGAGACATCCAACATCACATTGATCTCATTCCAGGGGCTGTTCTATCTAGTAAGGCTGCATATAGAATGAGTCCCAAGGAGCATGAAGAACTTCAAAGGCAAGTTGATGAATTGAGGAAAAAAGGGTTAATTCGGGAGAGCATGAGTCCTTTTGCGGTTCCAGCCTTGTTGGTGCCTATGAAGGATGGTTCTTAGAGAATGTGTGTGGATAGTCGCACCATCAACAAAATCACAATGGACTATTGTCACGCCCCCCGAATTTAATCCATTCAGGAGGTGTGACCTTGTCTAAAATCAATAATATTATAATTCATCATCACAAATCAATCCAGGATCCAACATTTAAGGATACTAAGAACCATTCAAATCAATATTCACAATTCATAAACTTGTACATTTCATAAATCATACTCCACTTCACTTAGAGATTCATAAAATCCAAAGGCAACTCAACTAAACATCAACCACAACACAAATCCATATTCGTAGAAATATATACCATCACAAAAATATTATTCACCATGAGTTCATATACTTATACAACATAAGCTTATCATTCCATAAACATGAGCGGTCCATTAAACTTTTACATCACATAAGTATCAACATATCCTTAACATTACATCAGAAGTAAAGTATACTATACAACAAAAACCTATCAACCAACAAAGATTAGTCCAAAATCTTCTAGCCTTTCATTGCTTCAACCCAATTCTAGCTTTTCAGTGCATGACAAGCTACCCTGAAAAATTTATATAACAACGGGGTGAGCATAAAGAGCTCAGCAAACGACTAACATATCCATGGTGGTAGGAGAAATTCAAGCAGGCTTAGTATCAAGATAACAAAAGCAAAAATACAAGTGTTCATTTGAAATCATCTCATTTGGTATAACAATCACAAAGGGTTTCCTCATTCGAAAACAAGCGTTAGACATAACAATACGAGAAAGAAAATTGGAGCATTTCATTGGCAAAATAAGCATTTAAGCATGTATCAAATGGCACCTGAAGCATTTCAGTGTATATCAAAGGCGTAAGAGTGTTTGAGAGCATAACAATGACATACGAAACACTCCAAAGTATAACAAGTGAACCAAATAGTAAATACAAGCTTGTATGTCATTTTTGAGGTAGCATGCATTCCATTTTTATCCAAAGCATAAATATAAACTCATAAGCAAAGCTTTGGATATCATATCAAAAACATAGAGGGCGCTGTGGGACCACATACATAATGTGATTCATCCATTTCAGGATGACCACCAAGCATAAGTCTAGAGCATCGCGGGCTCTATGCATAACTCTCTTTATCATTTCTGGCAAAGGTTCACAATATCCCACAAGACACCAGAGTACAAAAGGGTAGTATGAACAATGACATTGGCATATATCGGAAGCACATGCGGAAACAACGGAAATATGTGTGTGCCTTTATCAAACAAGGAAATGCCAACAAAACATTACATAATCAATTTCAGACATACAACAATTTCAGGATGAATAATACAAGAATTTTCAAAGGACTGCAAAATAATTTAATAGAAATCAAACTTTCAACAGAATGAGACTCGAATAGGCAAAATTCAATAAACTTTTCAATTCTGGCAGAATTCGAATGGTACATTTCCTGATTTGTTTGAGTGACCAAGCATGCTCCAATTCACTAAAAATAGGTGTCAAAAGAAAGATATGTAAATCTAGTTCCTAAAGAATCAATTTTTTTCATAATTCAGAATTTTCACTAGAGAGTTATGAGTAATTTAGTAATAGAAGGTCAGAATTGATCATCTTTGTTTTGCAGAATAGATAACATCAATTTAAACAGATGTTTCAGAAGGCAAACGTACTTCAAAATTTCCAAACTAGGTGTCAAAAGAAAGATATGCGAATCTAGTTCGCAAAGAATTAAGTTTTGCATAATTCAGAATTTTCACTAGGGAGTTATGAGCAATTTAGTAACAAAAGGTCCGAAATTACAGTCTCTATTTTGTAGAATCTGTAGGGTTAATTGCAATAGAAGTCATATTAGGCATTTCGAATCCAAATCATTCAATCTAGGTATCAAAATAAAGGTCTTCGAGTCTACTTTCAAATGGAACAGGTTTGCCTAAATCAGAGTTTAGAACAAAAAGTTAGGACCAAAACAATGCATGGAGGTCAGATTACTGAAAAATTATAGATTCATGGCTTTGTATCAAAACGAAAGAAATATTTGGTTCTTAGCTGAAATCTTTCAAAATTTTGTAGAATTGAAAAGAAAACAGAGATTAGGATTCGGGTTAGAACACTTGCCTTAAAAAGTTTTGATTTCCAAATGTGGGGGAATTGATGCAAAGCCTTAAGCTAAGATAAAACTTCTTCTTCTTCAATTCTTTCTCCTTCTCTTCTCCTTCAATTCCTTCTCCTCTTTTCAAGTTACATTGGCTGCAAAGTTTCCCTTAGTTGTGCCTTAAATTACTTAGGTTTGGCTCATGCTAAAATAATGAGGTGGCAAGCATACATGGAGGTTTAGGTGTCAACTTTAGAATAAGTGCAAGTGGCTCATCCTTGCTAATACCACAAGTCCTCCATATAATTTAATATTGATATAATAACTAAACTATATAAGTATTTTTTATTTAAATGAGGGATGTTACAACTATCGCTTTCCTATTCCAAGGTTAGATGATTTACTTGATCAATTGTGTGGTGCTTATATTTTCTCTAAAATTGATTTGAGGAGTAGCTATCACCAAATAAGAACGAGGCCCGGAGATGAGTGGAAACAGCATTTAAAACTAGAGAAGGCTTATATGACTGGTTGGTTATGCCATTTGGGCTATCTAATGCTCCGAGCACCTTCATGAGATTTATGAATCACATACTTAAGCCATGCATTAGAATATTTGTTGTAGTTTATTTTGATAATATATTGGTGTACAGCAAGAGCAAAGAGGAGCATATGAATCATCTGAAAGAGATCTTTCTTATTTTGAGGCAGCAAAAGCTTTATGCTAATCTAAAGAAGTGTGATTTCTTTACTTCTAGTGTGGTGTTTTTGGGGTATGTTGTTTCAAAAGATGGAATCATGATGGATCAAAGTAGGGTAGAGGCTATTCTCAATTGGCCGACACCCCTTCATTGCATGATGTGAGGAGTTTCCATGGCTTAACTTCGTTTTATAGAAGATTTATCAAGGGTTTCAGCTCTATTGTCACTCCAATCACCATATGCCTGAAATGTGATAAATTCAAATGGACTAGTGAAGCTAATGATGCTTTTGAGCTTTTAAAAAGAAAGGTGACCGAAGCTCCTATCTTAGTTCTACCAAATTTTGACAATGTGTTTGAAGTTTTTTTTTTTAAGTAAAAGTAAATTGATTTTGTGTAAAGTTTCTACAAATAGCTTTGTCTATACAAGTTAAAGTGCTCTATTTTGAGATCGTTCTCCATACATGATCTTGAGTCTCTAATAATCTCTGTCAAGAGCTGAGCATTGTTTGTGTGTTGACACTCAAAGATTCTGCTACATCTTTCCTTCCACATCCACCAAATAGCGCATCTAAATATTACCTTTGTCAATTGTGTAAGAGGCCATTTTCTTGAAAAACATTGCATGAGGTCACCTAATTCTTGATGCAAGTTTGGTTGCGGCATTCTATTGAGTTCGAATCGTTGGAGAATCTCCTTCCATATCCATTTAGTATAGTCACAAGCAAAATAGAGATGGTCAATAGTTTCTTCTTGTTGCATGCAAAGGGAGCATCTATTAATATAATGGATACCTCTTCTTTTTATATTATCTATTATAGGTAGTTTATTCAAAAGGGCCTGCCATGTACATAAGGAATGTCTCTGTGATCCCGGTCGATCCCATGTCCAACTGCTTGGGAGCCACTTGTTGTTTCTTTGCCTAATTTGATTCCATGCGGATGTGGTACTAAATTTGCCATTGTCATGAAGCCAAATAAGTACATCTGAAGAATTGTTCCTGATTGGAATAGCTGAGATAGTCGGCCAAAGTGATAACATTTCAGGAGAAATAGGAGTAGGGAGACACCAGGTACCATTAGCAATGAACTCGGAAACCTTCCAGTCTTTGGGAGCCCCAAGGTCTTTTCGTATTCTGTCACCGTATAATTGAAATATGCTTTTCCCATTCACCCAAGGATCGTACCACATATTAGTATTAGTTCCAATAGAGATTGTGTACGAAATCTGTTTGATTAGCCAATTCCTTGCCTTTAAAATTCCTTTCCAAGCTGTAGAGTGGTATGTTCTTGTTGAAATTTTTCAAATCGATTTCTTTGAAAGATACCTAGCAGAAACCCATTGTGACCATAAGGAACACTTGTTTTGCAAAATGTCCCACAATTGCTTTACCAAACATGCTTTATTCCAATCTCTAGTATTTCTCAAGTTCAGCCCCCCTTCATCTTTCGGTTTGCAGATGCTGTCCCAATTTACCATATGCATTGTCTTATCATTTGTGTCATTCCAGAAGAAGTTTATTAATAACCGTTCAATATCTTGGAGAAGTCCAACAGGCAGAAGAAATACATTTGACCAATATATAGAGTAAGAGTTCAACACCTAATGGATGAGTTCAAGTCGTCCTGCTTTTGAAAGAAGCCTATTTTTCCAGGAGGAAATTCTGTTCTTTATTTTTTCCAGGATAGGTTGATAGTGAGTTTTGTGAATGCTAGTGGATATGAGTGGGAGACCCAGATATGTAACTGGCAGATTTCCCTCACTAACCCTGAGGGTATGTGCAATAACATCTTTGTCCTCAATGCAAGGGCTCATGTAGACTTTACTTTTCGCATGATTTAACTGAAGGCCAGAAACTATACCAAAATTATTCAGAATAGTAGCCAGGTTTCTTACTGAAGTTGAATCATTCTGAAGAAAGATAAGAAGATCATCTGCAAAGATTATATGTGATAAATAAATAAGGCCAGCATGGGGTACCTTAATACTGCCATCAGAGACCGCATATTCCAACATACAGCTAAGTCCTTCTATTGCAATAGTAAAGAGATATGGAGAGAGTGGATCGCCTTGTCGGATGCCATTCTTGCTCCCAAAAAAACCAATAGGTGAGCCGTTGAAGAGTATTGAAAACTTTGGAGTTTCTAAGCAACATTGAATCCAATTAACCCATTGCTGAGGGAAGTTCATACCGAGGAGCATCTTATAAATAAAGTTCCTATTAATTGAGTCAAAGGCTTTTCGTAGATCAGCTTTAAAACAGATTTTTGTCCCTCTTGCTTTTGAGTGCAGATCCTTGACCAAGTCATTAGCTAGCAGAATATTATGATGTATACTTCTTGTAATTATAATGAAGATAAACAACGAAGATAAACCAATTCGATAGAAAAATAGAATAAAAAGATCTATTGATTGGACTCCCTGTTTCCTTTTCGGGGTATATATTTTATTACTATTGTATTCCATATACATAATAGAATACAAAATACCCTGTTTTGACCATATTGCACTATGTATCATTTGATAACCCAATAAATGCTTCCTACCCCTGCTTCAAGTGGAAATGTAAATGGAAGAATTACAAGGATATTTAGAAAAAGATAGATCTCGGCAACAATACTTTCTATATCCACTTCTTTTTCAGGAGTATATTTACGTATTTGCTTATGATCAGGGTTTAAATAGTTCAATTTTTTATGAACCCGTGAATTTTGGGGGTTATGGCAATAAATTTAGTTCAGTACTTATGAAACGTTTAATTATTCGAATGTATCAACAAAATTATTTGATTTATTCGGTTAATGATTCTTACCAAAATCGATTCGTTGGGCACAACAATTATTTTTATTCCTATTTTTTTCTCAGATGATATCAGAAGGTTTTGCAGTCATTGTGGAAATTCCATTCTCGCTGCAATTAGTATCTTCACCTGAAGAAAAAAAAAAACCAAAATCTCATAATTTACAATCTATTCATTCAATATTTCCCTTTTTAGAGGATAAATTATCGCATTTAAATTATCTGTCAGATATACTAATACCTCATCCCATCCATATGGAAATCCTGGTCCAAATCCTTCAATCCTGGATCCAGGATGTTCCCTCTTTTCATTTATTGCGGTTCTTTCTCTACGAATATTATAATTGGAATAGTCTCATTACTCCGAAGAAATCTATTTATGTTTTTTCAAAAGAAAATAAAAGACTATTTTGGTTCTTATATAATTCTTATGTATCTGAATGTGAATTTGTATTAGTTTTTCTTCGTAAACAATCTTCTTATTTACGATTAACATCTTTTGGAGCCTTTCTTGAACGAACACATTTTTATGGAAAAATAGAACATCTTGTAGTGTGCCGAAATTTTTTTCAGAAGACTTTATGGGTCTTCAAAGATCCTTCCATGCACTATGTTCGATATCAAGGAAAAGCGATTCTGGGTTCAAGGGGAACTCGTTTTCTGATGAAGAAATGGAAATGCCACTTTGTAAATTTCTGGCAATATTAATTTCATTTTTGGTCTCAACCGTACAGGATCCATATAAACCAATTATCAAACTATTCTTTCTATTTTCTGGGTTATCTTTCAAGTGTACTAATAAATTCTTCGGCGGTAAGGAATCAAATGCTAGAGAATTCATTTCTAATGGATATTTTTACTAAGAAATTTGATACCATAGTCCCAATTATTCCTCTTGTTCGATCATTGTCTAAAGCTCAATTTTGTACTGTATCCGGGCATCCTATTAGTAAGCCGATTTGGACCGATTTATCAGATTGTGATATTATTAATCGATTTGGCCGGATATGTAGAAATCTTTCTCACTATCATAGTGGATCCTCAAAAAAACAGAGTTTGTATCGAATGAAGTATATACTTCGACTTTTGTGTGCTAGAACTTTGGCCCGTAAACATAAAAGTACAATACGTAGTTTTTTGCAAAGATTAAGTTCGAGATTATTAGAAGAATTCCTTACGGAAGAAGAACAAGTTCTTTCTTTGATCTTCCCCAAAATAACTTCTTTTTATTTACATGGATCATATAGAGAACGTATTTGGTATTTGGATATTATCCGTATCAATGACCTGGTAAATAATTTATAATAAAATTAGGTATAAAACAATACAATAGAAATAGAAGATATAATAGAAATGATCTATAGATATAGAGATCAAGAGAAAAAAATATTCATGAATTCTCATTCTGAAATGCTCATGCTCATTCTGATGCTCATGTAAGTAGTGTGCATCAACTGAGTAGTCAAAATTCTTATACTTTCTTCTTTTTTCTCGGGATATTTTTATATGTATACATAGGAAAAGTCGTGTGTAATGAAAAATGCAACCACGGTTTGGGGAGGGATTTTTTCCTCTATTGTGACAAAGAAAAATTTTCTACTCCATCCGACTAGTTCCGGGTTCGAGTCCCGGGCAACCCATACGGAAAATAGAAAAATAAATCTTTCTTTTCTACTTTTCTATTTTAATTCACTTCATTTACAAATTTAATTCATTTCATTTACAAATTTTGATGTATTTAGTCCGTAGATATTTGGTGTATTTAGTCGTAGATAGATAAGATAGATATCTGTTTGTTCTATTATCTATCTCATTTCTAGTTATAGTTAATACGTGTGCTTGGGAGTCCTTAAAAATTGAATAAGAAAACCAAGTCTTACCATGACTGCAATTTTAGAGAGACGCGAAAGTACAGCCTATGGGGTCGTTTCTTCTGCAACTGGATAACCAGCACTGAAAACCGTCTTTAATTGGGTGGTTCGGTGTTTTGATGATCCCTACCTTATTGACCCGCAAACTTCTGTATTTATTATCGCCTTCATTGCTGCTTCCTCCAGTAGATATTGATGGTATTCGTGGAACCTGTTTCTGGTTCTCTACTTTATGGAAATAATATTATCTCTGGTGCTATTATTCCTACTTCTGCAGCTATAGGTTTACATTTTTAACCCAATCTGGGAAGCAGCCATCTGTTGATGAGTGGTTATACAATGGGGGTCCTTATGAGCTAATTGTTCTATACACTTCTTACTTGGTGTAGCTTGTTATCGTATCTCATTTCTAGTTAATACGTGTGCTTGGGAGTCCTTAAAATTGAATAAACCAAGATCTTACCATGACTGCAATTTTAGAGAGACGCGGAAAGTACAAGCCTATGGGGTCGTTTATGCAACTGGATCAAACCAGCAATGAAAACCGTCTTTATATTGGGTGGTTCGTGTTTTTGATGATCCCTACCTATTGACCGCAACTCTTATTATTTATTATCGCCTGCATTGCTGCTCCTCCAGTAGATATTGATGGTATTCGTGAACCTGTTTCTGGTTCTCTACTTATGGAAATAATATTATCTCTGGTGCTATTATTCCTACTTCTGCAGCTACTAGTTTACATTTTTTACCCAATCTGGGAAGCCAGCATCTGTTGATGAGTGGTATACAATGGTGGTCCTTATGAGCTAATTGTTCTACATCTTTCTTACTTGGTTGGGTCGTGAGTGGGAACTTAGTTTTCGTCTGGGTATGCGTCCTTGGATTGCTGTTGCATATTCAGCTCCTATTGCAGCTGCTACTACTGCTGTTTTCTTGATCTACCCTATTGGTCAAGGAAGTTTCTCTGATGGTATGCCTTTAGGAATATCTGGTACTTTCAACTTCATGATTGTATTCCAGGCAGAACACAACATTCTTATGCATCCATTTCACATGTTAGGTGTAGCTGGTGTATTCGGCGACTCCCTATTCAGTGCTATGCATGGTTCCTTGGTAACCTCTAGTTTGATCAGGGAAACAACTGAAAACGAATCTGCTAACGCAGGTTACAGATTCGGTCAAGAGGAAGAGACTTATAATATCGTAGCTGCTCATGGTTATTTTGGCCGATTGATCTTCCAATATGCTAGTTTCAACAACTCTCGTTCTTTACATTTCTTCTTGGCTGCTTGGCCTATAATTGGTATCTGGTTCACTTCTTTAGGTATTAGCACCATGGCTTTCAACCTAAATGGTTTCAATTTCAACCAATCCGTAGTTGACAGTCAGGGTCGTGTCATTAACACTTGGGCTGATATCATCAACCGTGCTAACCTTGGTATGGAAGTAATGCATGAACGTAATGCTCACAACTTCCCTCTAGACCTAGCTGCTGTCGAAGTTTCATCTACAAATGGATAAGATTTTTGTCTTAGTGTATACGAATCGTTGAACCAAAGTAGCAATACCCCATATCTTGCTAAAGCAAGATATGGGGTATTGCTACTTTGTTTGATACAATATTGTTTTTTTGCGCACAGCATACATATAAACTAAAAAGATAACATAAATTTAAGAGTTAAGTATAAGATAAGATACGTAAATCAAGATAAGAGATAAGACCTGAATGATAAACACTTGTTTTACTTTTAGTTTTTTTTTCACAAAAAAAAGAATTTGGCTTTTATTTTAATTTTTTATCTTAAATTTTCATTTTAATATTAAAATGAACTTTAAATTAACTTAACGACGAGATTTATTATCGTTTCTTACATGTCTCGCAAAAGTAAAAGTAGGCGCGAATTCTCCCAATTTGTGACCTACCATACGATCTGTTATATAAATAGGTAAATGTTCCTTTCCATTATGAATAGCGATTGTATGGCCAATCATTGTGGGTATAATGGTAGATCACCGAGACCAAGTTACTATTATTTCTTTCTCCTCCCTCATGTTGAGTTTTTCCATTTTTTTCGATAAATGGTTAGCTACAAAAGGGTTTTTTTTTAGCGAACGTATCATGTCATAGTGTATTACTCCTTTTTTTTTACATTTTTTATTTTAAAGATTGGCATTCTATGTCCAATATCTCGATCTAAGTTAAGATGGAGGTAAGAATAAATACAATAATGATGAATGGAAAAAAAGATAAAATCCTTTAGCTAGAAAAGGGGGCGGATGTAGCCAAGTGGATCAAGGCAGTGGATTGTGAATCCACCATGCGCGGGTTCAATTCTCGTCGTTCGCCCATCACATTTTTTCAAATTCCAAAAATTCTATTTTCAATATTCCTATTTACGACGACGAAGAATAAAACTATCACTATATTTTTTCCTTTTCCTACTTCTTCTTCCAAGCGTAGGATAACCCCAAGGGGTTGTGGGTTTTTTTCTACCGATTGGGGCTCTCCCCTCACCGCCCCCATGGGGATGGTCTATAGGGTTCATAACTACTCGTCTTACTACATGACGCTTACCTAGCCAACACTTAGATCCGGCTCTACCCAAACTTTTTTGGTTCACCCCAACATTACCCACTTGTCCGACTGTTGCTAAGCAGTTTTTGGATATCAAACGGACCTCTTTTGCAATCAGTTTCGCTACAGCACCTGCTGCTCTAGCTAATTGTCCACCCTTTCCAAGTGTGATTTCTATGTTATGTATGGCCGTGCCTAAGGGCATATCGGTTGAAGTAGATTCTTCTTTTTTATCAATAAAAACCCCTTCCCAAACTGTACAAGCTTCTTCCAAAGCATACGGCTTTCTAGATGTATATGATGATATCTAGACAGATGGATCTTATATAAATCGTATGATGAAGTACCACATGAGTGGATATATAGGAATCCAAATCTGCTGAATCACTCATATTATGATCTTCTACATCCTAGGTCTCCCCGTTCCGTCATCTGGCTTATGTTCTTCATGTAGCATTCAGACCGAATGACTCTATGAAATTACGTCGATACTTCCACATATTACGGGTAACGTAGAAGACATCTCTCTTTTTCCCCGGGGGGATCTTAATTATCACTGCTTAGCTTTCAATTCGCCTCTGACCATCAAATTAAATGTGAATAACCCGTCCTCCTCTCTTTGAAACAAGGGGCGCTTCCGGTTCTGTGCGTGCTTCAAACAATTTTGTCTTCTCCATATTACCATATCTCTAGAGTTAATAATTTTCTATGAGGAACTACTGAACTCAATCACTTGCTGCCCGTTATCAACAGTTTCTGGTTAGGTCTATCCCGTAGAGTACCTCACATTGGATCAGTGGATCGATTTCTAGGTTTCGGGTCGTAAACCTATTGTTACTTCCATTACGTAAATCAATAGTTTTTCAAACCGCACATAAAGGTAGGGCTTTCCCTTGATATAGAACTTCTGTACCAGAAACAATGGTACTTCCAATTAAGCCCCTCTGGGATGTAAAATATATCTCTCTCACCATCCCCATAGTGTATAGACAAATGTATGCTTTCGATTAGTTGCGTATTCTATGGTTACGATCTACCCGATATGTCTTTATTCCGTCGAAATCGATTTTACGGTATAACGCTTATGACCGCCCCCTCTATGCCTTGCGGTAATGAATCCTCTGTCCTTACGCCTTTACTACGACGATGCTGTCCATAAGATCACATTATTTCGTGATTGGCTTTTCACTTGACTGTTTCCGGGCTCCATTGCGTGTGCTCGGGTATAAGTTTTTGTATAATGTATCGCCGTGTTTATTAGTATTTTGCTTAGTTCCTTTTCTCTATAAGAGTGGATGAATAACCCGGTTGAAGCGTAATGATCATACGTCTGTAATGCATTGTATGTCCCATAATAGTTCCCAGTCTTCTACCCTTTCCCGGGAGTCGTGACTATTCTAGCTATCACCCTTGACCCCAAAGAAGAGTCGCCCAAGCTTTTTATTTCTGCCTAGTTGATCCTGATTCGACATTAGAAGTATATTGATTGTCCCAATACCGAATACTTTTTTCTTCTGTAATAAATGCATATTTGAGTCCATCCATAAATCCATTTTCTTCCTATGAGTTCTATCGATAAAATTCTAGTCTTACGTTCATTGTTATGGTATGAATATAACATACATTCGTTATGTATGGTGATGAGATTCCATTGATACAGAGCCACTCCAATAGACTTAAAAAAAAAAAAAAAAAAAAAAAAATTGAAACGTTCCCATTGGTGTGCAATCCGCAGAATTGAAACTTACGAATTTGCCAATTATGAGCTTGGGCGCCTTTACCAGTCAGCCATGGATGCTTAACGGGGAGATCATCGTATATCGTAAATATATCGTATAAATAAGTATATCGTATAAATAAGTATATCGTATAAATAAGTATATCGTAATAAGTATATCGTATAAATAAGTATATCGTATAAATAAGTATATCGTAATAAGTATATCGTATAAATAAGTATATCGTATAAATAAGTTATATCGTATAAATAAGTTATATCGTATAAATAAGTATATCGTAATAAGTATATCGTATAAATAAGTATATCGTAATAAGTATATCGTATAAATAAGTATATCGTATAAATAAGTATATCGTATAAATAAGTATATCGTATAAATAAGTATATCGTATAAATAAGTATATCGTATAAATAAGTTATCGTAAATGTAAATAAATAACCAAATTCCAATTGACATAAAAATCTTTTAGTTGAAATAAAATCTTTAGGAGGATTTAGGGACGACATCAAATTCATTCTGGATCGTACCGAATTGGAGAGAGATTGGAGAGAGATCAAGAATTCTCACTATTTCTTAGATCGTGGATCATAATACATTTTTTTTTTTCAATCAATAACGCTTTTGAAACTTTTTGGACCCCCGAATTTGGAGTACCCTACTTTCACGTGCTTCGCAGGGTTCCCAAGCAATCGATATTTCATGATCAAGGTTTCATCAAAGGTGAGTACTGCTTGTAGTAGCGTCCTTATATCTCTATTAACAATCGAAAGATGGTCCGAAAGAAAAAATCTCTATTTGATGGAGCTTCTTCCTATACCTCTGAATTCCATTGGACCCCGAACTGAGACTTGGAAGAATCTTTTCGGTCTTCCAATATCAATAGGTTAGTGTTTCGTTCTGTATCCTCCACAAGGGAAAACGATTTTTCCCCCTTGAGAGTTTTTCATGGATCCGCAGAGAGTACTTGGGTTCACTCCCATAATAAAAATGGATCATGCCTGAACTAACGAGTTCGCGGTGGTGGAGGAACCGGATCGGAAAAAAGACGGGATTCTATTGTAAGTATCTAATGAAAACAGTAGCTGAATTTTAATATCTCATTCAAAGAGAAAGATAGCGAATATCGGAGTTTCTTTTTTTATCCTATCGGATGAATCCGATCCGCAAGGACCATATTGGGATATGTTTGATCGGCTTTCTCCGAGGAAGAAGCGAAACATAGATCAACTTGATTTGGGGAACGCTAGTCTGAAATCTTAGGGAAAGACTGATTTGTTTACTCATGTCTGCTTTCGGAAAAAAGCCCAATGAAGGGAAGGGTTTTCTTCAACAACAAGGAGCTGAGCAATATTTCATGATATTGGCATTTGCCCATCTCCTTCTCGAAAAAAAAAAAAAAACCGAGGGGTCTTTCTTTGCAAAATTGGTCAATTTCATATGTGGCAATTCCGCCAGATCCTTCGTTAGTTGGGGGAAGAATCAGCACGAATCGGATTTTTTGAGGAACTATCGAGGAGAATTTGATTTTGGTTATACAGGTGTGGTTGGTAAACAGGATCGTTTTTAGCAAGGTACGGAATTGTATTGTCCATATTCACTATGAATTCCACCAGAGCTATTTTCGTTCAGTAAGGATTCTAGCCATTGAAAGGATCTTCTGATCAATCCATAGATCATTTTCGATTCCATTAGAAAATGAAGGATTCAAATATCCACATTGATCGATCACACGACATTCACAACTACAAGAAGATATATTCTTGGTCCTTCCTGTCTTCAAACGGAACGAACAGAGATAGAATCAGAACTCGATTCCCGAAATGCCTTTTTGGATCTTTCCTCAAATGTCGCGGGCTCTTCACGGAACGTGAGAAGCAAGACTAATCATCTGCTTCCGAAGAAAATCGAGAATTTCTTGGGAATCCTCAAGATCATTCGTCTTTTTTCTCTGACCAGTCGAACTTCATCTGGGTTCGAATCCGATGAGAGGTCCACTAGAGATCAGAAAGTTTTGAAGACAAAAGCAAGATGTTTCTTTTCCCTTTCCAGGCGATTGGAAAATAAAGCAAGGGTTGATATATTCAAGATAATTATTTATTTCAAATACCGTCTGTCTCAATTCATCCTATTTCATCAGATCCGGGATGAATGGTCCGAAGGATAACCGGGATATGGACATTCCATAAGATTTCATTCTTGAACAAAAAATCCATTTTTTGATTTATTTCATCTATTTCCATGACCGGCCAAAAGGGGATCACGTTACACCACGTTTGAATCAGAAGAGAGATTCAAGAAATGGCAGATCTCTCACTCTATCAATAACCGGCTCGATCTGGGGTATCAGGGGATTTGCTTTCTATTGATTCCTACGGTTGAATCAAAAAAATTCTTGAATGAGGTATTCACTCCAGATATTGAATCGAAAAAGAAATCTTTATTGGTTCTACCTCCCTTTTTTATGAGAGAATGAATCGTTATCGACGTCATAAACAAATCGGTCCCGGATCTACTGCGGGAATGATTCGGAAGATCCAAAACTAAAAACAGCGGTATTTGCTAGCAACAACATACTGGAGGCAGTCAATCAATATAGATTGGATCCGAATCTGCATTCAAATCAACATAGCACCTATGGGTACATAATAATGTTCTAATCGATCTTTTTATGGAATGTCCGATCGCAACTTCGAATATGACTTCAAAGGGATCAAATAGGAACTGATACTTCTGAATCATATAACTTCCTGAAAATTACATCAACCAACATTATCGAATTTTTTTTTTTTTAAAAAAAGGGGGGAAAAAGTCAGAAGACATGGTTTGATCCGCTTTTTCTCGAACCGAGAGATCCATGATCGGGATCCTGATGTTATATAGATACAATGGTCCAATGAGAGCAAGAATTTCCAGGAACATTTGGAACATTTCGTTTCTGAACATAAGAACCGTTTTCAAGTCGTGTTCGATCGGTACGTATTAATCATATTCGATTGATTGGGTCCGAGGCTATCGACAAACAAAATTTGTCTAGAGAAGTCCCTTCGTTTCTTTTGTCCAAGTCACTTCCGTTTCTTTTGTCCAAGGCACTACTTCGCCTTTTTGTCCAGTCACTCTTTCCCTTTTTGTCCATCACTCCCTTTTCTTTGTGAGTATCGGAAATATCCCCATTTCATAGGTACGATATCCCACATCCGTGAATTGAAAGGTCCGTATGATCAACTACCGCATCAGTTTTAGAAAATCAATATGTGTTCAATCGTTCACTTTTGAATAAATTTGACCCTTCTTATTGGATGATATGATACTTCCAAAGACCGGAATTCTTTATCAATGTAGGAACAACTTACCATTTTTGTTCAAAAGATACCAGAGTGGAGGATTGACTCATTCTATACTAGATAATCGCAGGAAATCCTTTGATAACACGGATTCCTATTTCTCAATGATATTCCATGATCGAGACAATTGGCTGAATCCCTTGAAACGATTTCATAGAAGTTCATTGATATTTCTTTTTATAAAGCAAATCGACTTCGATTCTTGAATGATCCAAATCACTTCTGGTTTCTATTGTACAAAAGATTCCCTTTTTAGGTGGGGAACAAAAGAAAAAACCCGTATCATAATTATGATCTTACATATGGACATACCTCACTACCTTGGTTCATATCGCAACAAAATATTTTATTCCGTGCGTCGGTAACAAAAAACATATTTTTTTTGGAGAGAGGAGACTATTTCACCAATCGAGTCACGGTATCTAAGATATTCATACCTAACGATTTTCCACAAAGTGGTGACAAAACGTATAACCTTACAAATCTTCTCCGTTTTCCAATCGCTCCGAGCCATTCGTTCTGTATAGCGATTTAACTCGATCGCAGACATTTCTGCAACACCTCTAACAGAGGAAACAAAGAGTCAATTTGAAGAACTTATTGTCAGCCTCTTTCAGATATGAAGCCTATCTGATTCAGAAGGGACGACCTTGCAATCGGATCTCAGTTTCAATTCAACATGGGTTTGATTCACACTCCATGTTCTGAGAAATATTTACCATCCGAAAGAGAAAAAAAAAACGGAGTCTGTCTCTAAAGAATGCGTTTGAAAACGGCAGATGTATAACCTTCAACGATATAGTTGCTTTTTCAAATCTCCATCAAAATGGAATCTGTTAAACAAAATGAATCCGTTCCAAACTATATGCCATGTTCCTTACTTGTCGACAGAGTGCAAATTCTAAATTTCACCCTTTTCGAATACTTTTCAGACCCATTTGTCGATACTAAGTAGCAGTCACAAATTTGTATCTTTTTAAAATTGATCCATTTTTATGATATTATGCATGGATCAATATAATCATGGCATCCCTCCGAATTCTTCCACAATGGGTACTCTGATAATGAGATTTCGAGGAGTGTTAACAAATCTTCTTCTTCCGAAGAAATGATTCATCGACATAATGAGTCACCACCGTTCCATTGCTCTGGCACATCTGGAGATCAACAAATGCTCGGGGGGTATTTTAGTTCCCTATTCAATCTTTTGTTTTCCTCTTCTTGTTGCTGATAGCCGTTGTATACATCTTCTCTTGTCCCAGCCTCTAGTGATTACAGACAGAGTTTGAAAAGATCAAATCTTTGATGATTCCATCATACATGATTGAGTTGCAACACTTTTGGATGGTATCCTACATCTGAACTAATTCTTTCTGGTTAAAGATCTCTTCTAGTTGTTCTGAAACAATTAGGAGATTCTACTGGAAGACATACTGGTGTTTCTTTTGCTTTTGGTGGCACATGCTATTGGTTGGCCTTGTGGGTTCAAATCAATACGTTCCTAGGAAGAAAATTTGAATAATCAATCTCATCGGGGGGGGGGAGGGGGGGGATCTCATAAGTATCTATCAAATCCATCATCTCATAATATCATACCAAATTCCCGATCCAATCGATCACTTTTTCGGAAATACGAAGACATCTAATCGTACAAGTAAAGAGATCTATTCCTTGATAAAGAAAACGAAAAAAGTGAACGTGAGGGATTGATGAGAAAATAGAATCCTGGTCGCGAACAGTTATGCGATTGATGATGAAGAAAGAATTCTTGTTCAGTTCTCCACCTTAACGACAGAAAAAAGGATTGATCAAATTCTATGAGTCCCTACTCAAGTGATCATTTATCAAAGAGGACTCGGTTTTACAAATATTGAACAACCGGATCTTTACTTACTATACTTAGTTTACAAGTTCATATAATGAATTATGAGTTCAATGTCCTTTGTTTAGCAGAAGACGGATATTCCTTGTGCTCTTATCAGACATTACTTAGTCACAACCTCGTGTGGCTAATAGTTTTCATTTCCCCATCTCATGGAAAACCCTTTTCGCTCCGCTTAGCCCATCCCTTCTAGTAGATGTTTGATCAGGTTCTATGGAACTGAACATCCTATTGGGTACATACCTAGCGACAAACCCCTTGTTTCCTTTCATTCTCTGTATTTTCCGACAATTTCCCGGTGACACCTAAAGATTATTTTATTGATGTATCGATTTGCTGAGAGTGATAGTGACGATATCGATTTGATGATTAAGTGACGATACGAATGGATGATAGTGACGATATTGATATGCTTTGTACGGAGCTGCTAACTTTATATGCCGCCCGAAAATAGACCGATTGAATATCACCTTCCACTCGAATTAGCAAAAGCAATGTCTCCTTGCATAATATGGATTCCAAACCTTCATGCTCTGTATATGATGAGTCGAATTACTTATCCCTCGTCTATTAAGACATCTCCTTCCAGAGATTTGTGAAAGATTTTCCACTAAATATTCTTGTTATTGCTTCGACTCATATTCCCCCAAAAGTGGATCCCGCTCTAATAGCTCGCCAATAAATTAAATACATGCATTAAGATACGAAGGCTTCTTATTCCGCAACAACGAAAAGCTACTTTTTTCATTCTTTCATAACTCGGGATTTCACTTGGAAAGAAAAATGTTCCATACTAACGATTGGGGTCCTAACAGGGTTCCCATGTACGAGATTCTTGTAGCACTTATCAATGAGGCCCTATCAATTAATATTACACATAAGAAATCAATTAAAACCTAATACATTAATTAGCTCTTCATAGACAAAACTTGTGATGTGCGATCCCAGGTAAAGAACATGTTCAGGATCAATGGATCCTTTTCTATCAGATAGTAAGGGCTGTGCCAACAATGTACTTCGAAGTAATTGCCCCATAGATCCTATATCTATCTCTATTACGAGAGATCAGAAGGGTATTCTTATTTGGTACAAATGTACTTCGAACTTGGAACGAGCATGAGAATTACCGATACTCTTTAAATCTTTTGAGTTGTTTCTGGCCGATCGGTCGCTCAAGTCTTTGGTTTCACTCCGACCTGATGAAACAAATCGATCACTTCTTATAGATTTCTTTGAGACTGATTCTGATCTATTCAATGCCTATAAGACGTATAAGTCGCTCTGGGGGACCCTCACTGACGAAAATTGCAGTCATTTGATAATAATCGAGTGACATTACTTTGGGGGTGTTCCTTTTGCTCTTTCGTCGCTAACAGTTAATATGAGCAAACAGATCTTGTGTCTATCGTTGATCAGAGATTTCTATTGAAATACGAAGCCGGAGTTTGAAGAAAGGAAGAGGTCGTCGACCTGCAACAGATAAAGAGATTTATTCAATCACAAGTTTGGCTCCTAGAATAGGGCGCCCTTGTGGCAAACTATGTGATTGTAATTGACAAAGGCCACTTTTCCTCTATCGGGCTCGGGGCAAGCGCCGACCTTTTAATCATGAAGAGGATGAGCTTCAGATAATGATTCGGAGTTCTGCAGAGTGCAAAACCATGCAGTACAGACACGAATAATCTTCCGAAAGAACAAGTCTTTTTTCGACGTAAGCCAATGCATTTTGGGACCTGCGATCCATTCTTTTTCCTATTCAAAGATATCCCTTGTCTCTTCCTCTGTGTTTTCCACGCGAGAGTCTTTGCAGATGAAAGATGTCAAAGGTGCTTATTACTTCCCAAACAAAACCTCTACATCTATTTTTGCTGGGTTCATCAGATACCAAGAAAGGGTACTTCGAATTGTTGATTCTCGCCAGAGATGGCTTAGAAGCAATAGTCCATTATCTTTAAATGATCTTTCCTTCTCTACTCTATCCGAGAGTTATCAGTATTACAAATCTGTTCCTATCTAACGGAACGCTATTTGCTCAAATAACAAAGACCATGTTGAAAAGGGAGTGGCTTTTCTCGGATGAAGTGAAACATTTGATTCATGTAACAGTAGAAAGATTCCCCATTCCTTAGGCCGTAAGATATGGGCCATGAAAAAGGGATAAGTGGAACAGGATTGCGTGTGTAGAGTCGTGGGCAACATTTTTTATTCCATAGTTTGGACCCTTACTCCTGAACATATGGCTACTGCTGTAAACATGGAAGAATTGCAATTCTTAGATCAAACACATTATGGATGACTGAACTGCCTAACAGAATTCTTGAACGGCGAACACCAGAGTCTATTACCCACTACATCAAACAATTTCCATTAATGAACCATGTTAAAATCCCTCGCAAGAAAAATAAGCATGTCCGATGAATGCTTGTTGCTATCTGCTCCAATCACGAATCATTGGTTTAACTGAATAACTAAAGAAAATAGATAGACCTTTCTCTTCGGTCATGTGGGGGGGGGGGGGGGGGGGGGCGATGGATCTTCTCATTGGAAGATCCCCCATATGATAATCATATCCGGTTGACCGAGCTAATTCTACTTGTTTTGTTTCCGAAGCAAAGAATCCACCGGAGTCCGGTTCGTCCTATTCAGATATTCCCGACCAGAGTACTGGATTCTCTTCGATATGGGCCCTGAAAGATAGGAGGCCGGAATGCCAACAGACGTCGTCTCCAACAGACGTCTGTCTATTCTCTAATTTCACCCCTACCCGATCCATTGGGAACGTGCCCGTGCCAAAGTCACTGAATGGGTAAGTCGCCATCCTAAAACGGACTATATAGATGTACTTTATCGCTGGGTTTGGTACTGGTGGGTATTTCCCCAGAGTTTTTACAATCTACCCTTGTGTGATTTCCTCTTGAATCATATATCGGGGGTGGGTGCCTGGCGGAGAACGATTTCCAAAAGGACATCCTCATTCATTAGAATAGAGAAGATCCCAAGATTTCGTGATCCCCTGCCGAACCTATTCCAATTCCAACAGCTCGGACTCGGATCGTGGTGATTGCCGTAATACTTCGTTATCAACATATAAGATACTCGGTATATCAATATTGATTATATCCTAAATCGTTTATGAATTGCTCATTCACTGACATTCTCAATATTACAGGCTTGAAGAGGACTCGAACCTCACGCTCTTTAGCACGAGATTTTGATCTCGCGTGTCTACCTTTCACCATCAAGGCCTCTGAAAGTGACTTCGTATTCCGCATATGAGATCTATCTAATGGGATATATGAATATATGACAAGGTGGAGTGTTGAGTCTTTCTATCGATCGTATGTCCATATAGGCCCGGGTCAGACATCAATTGCTTAGATTTGAATTATCCTGAGGATACCTTATATATTCAAACGTGTACAATCAAACCTATTTCTCGATTCAATAGAAGCCCAAAACCGAATTAATATGGTCCCCAAATCCCGATAGATATTGTCCAAAGCAGGTCCGCTTACGCCTATTCCGAATCCTAAATAGAATGTAACGCCGTAGCGATCCCATATGTAAACATAGTAATCGATTTACATACCTGCGAATGACCCATTCCCCTCATAATAAAATGTACATAACCCTATTCCGTCTTGTCCCGGGTATGGAATGAACTTCTAATCTGATGTCGAGTCGATTTCCATGATTATAAGTTCATAACCCCACCCATTCCCATTTTGGGTTGGGCGGAACAGATCAACTAATTCTTTATTCCAGTTAGTAAGAGGGATCTTGAACCTAAGAATAGACCTGAAGCTAAAAGAGGTATCCTTGAGACAATTGCAAGACTTTGGGTTCATGATATTCCTGGTATTTAGTGCTATCACCATACATGTCAACTAAATTCGAGGAATTGTTTGATCTTAAAGGAAGATCTCTATACATTTTCGTCACGTAAGGGGTTATTTCTTGTTTCGTCCCATCATTATAACTTTATTAGTTTTAGATAATAGTAATAGAAACAACGCTCGTAAGGAGTCCTATTGACCCCCAAGAAAGATAGCCTGCCGCCACTCCACACCAGCATAGGATGGAGTGTTTCCTGAAAAACCTTCTAGTGGAGGAAGACCTTCCTAGGGAATAGAACAATATGGCTGAAAGAGAGCCAAAAAAGATCTTTCGTGTATCATCCCTGCAAATCTCGAATGTTAGCATTCCGTTACTAGACCAAAATATTACAAGCAAGCACAAGTTCTAGATTCATGAGATATAGAACAGCATATAAGTTATCATGCTTGCATATCTCATTTGAGTCTCCACAATTTATTCCATAATTACATATCCGATTTTGACCGATGGACTATATGCAACATACGTTCTGCTTGTTTGAGTAATAGCAATGAGATCCCCCAATCTATCATGCTAAGAATAGCTAGGATTTCCAAAAAGATGCCAGTCGTTTGATGCAAAATAAAAAGGATTCAAATTCGCGTGGCTTAAGCTGAAGCAGCTCTTTCGAAGTAACCTAAATAAAAGCACGACCTGTATGGGGAGTCAGGTCGAAAGAGGATTCCTCACTATTCTTTCTCCTCATTCAAACCGTGCATTATGACTTTCATCTCGCACGGGCTTCCTAGTGATAAAAGAAAGAATAACTCATCTTCTTTCCTTTTTGATTACCTTCCTCGCGTATGTATAAGACCGAATCCATTCGATTTCTAAAAAGGATACTAATCCTTAAACTTCGAGGAATCCTTTCATCAGTGTTGTGAATGACTGACTTTTCAATCCTTTCGCCTTGGTTCCGTAGGAGCAAGTCAGAAAGATTGAGAAATAGAACCATCTTAATTTGATTCGTTCTCATAGCCTGAGATATCTCATTAGGGTGATCTTTTGTCAAGGATGCTCCTTACCTCGTAGTCTCTGGGGGAAGGAGATACAAACTATGTGCATCTACAATCGATAATTCAAGCATTGTATACGTCATTATTCGATCTTTGTAGAACTACCCGTAATAACACTTGCAAATGGATCTGTTTATCATAAAGAGATTCGTTGTTCCTGACCCTTGCTTCACTTAATTGTTATTTGAACAAAAAGATCACAATAAACTTTTGGTAAAAGTTATGTCTTAGGTCCGAGTGGGGATAGCATTTCTCTCCTGCTTCCTATGGAGTTTTGAAAAATCCAAACATCTCATAATAGATATAGAGGTAGGAATTTGGTCGACGACCGCACTCCTTCGATACGTCAGGATCCATTGATGAAAGGGCTGGATGAAAGCTTGAACCCAATTCCTACCGTGATGGATATAAGCGCAATTTGCATTCCTGGTATTTTATACATTTGTGTATTGATACGACCATTCCTATTTCTTGAAGCTCGACTTCCCCCCCAGAATGAACCATATAGCCAAGAGAACCCTGAAACCAGAATAGAAGAGCTTGCCCACCGCATGAGAAATATTTCATAGACGCCGCATTGACCGTACTCTCTCCTTGGTATATCCATAGAGGTGAGGAACATAACTGAACATTCTGGAGCTACACGATAGTTATTAAATCGTTAGCACCACTAAAAACTTCCGCCAGAGTAGCTGTTAATACATACCAAACTCTGTTATAGCCATTTCTGTACATTCAATGTACTCATACGGATAGAGACTCATAGATTTTGAACATAGTAAAATAAAAATTGAACGATTTCGTTTGAAATTGTTCGTTTGGAAATTTCCCGAACGCTAATTATAAGTTCTTCTCCTCCATCGGAACAATAGGGCCGTTATGCTTATACTAAACTTTTGAAGAGATGAATAGAACCAGGTCTATCCTTTGACAGAGGTTGAATCGTCATCAAGAAGAAGATTAGGCCAAATTAGGATACATTGGGAAAATAACTTCCTGGAAGAGAAGGCAAATAAAACGCTTTCCATAAAAAGTCTCGTATAATCGAGAATGAAGTTTTCATTCTGTACATCCAGATCATGAATTAGTACCGCATCCAATCTCCGAAAAAGTCCCATTGTTTCGAACTTTCCTTTTTGGAATGGAATATTTTACGGGACTCCCATGATAGCGATCAACCTATTCCATGATATTTCCTAAGATGCCTCTTTCTTTCTTCTTAAGCAACCCCCGAGATTGCTTAGTTATCATGATTTATGTTTCATCTTCTTTTCCCTTTTGGTTTTGTGTTCGAGAAGATATCGTCCCGATTCTTTTTCTATTGATTTCTTTCCGATCGAGATTGTTGGATTCCTGTGGCTATATAGATCTGTTCAGGATTAACGAAAAGTGCAAAGCTCTATTTTCTCTTCATTCTATGATTCCCTCGTCCTTTTTGCGTAATGGCATCGCCACCCCTTTTGGCAGCATCTACTAATCGGAACTTAATTTGAAAGCCATATTCGACCCGTACGTTTTCGGGATGCCCCTATAAACACGATGGCAAGTGCTTTTCCTTGTGAGATCCTATTTCATAGGACTTGATGGTCGATCCGCCTACACGTCTTGCTTTTACTGCTCTATCGGGAGTTACTCCACGTATTGCTTGACGTAAACGTAGTGGATTTGTTTCTGTCTTTTGTTGAATCTTTTTCATGCTCGATAGATAATTTGATAATCCCATTATTTGTTTTCCGTGTTTCGAATACGGTTAACCACATGTTAACTAATCGATTAACGATAAGTTGGATCGGATTTGCAGTTTTTTTTCTGCAGTACCTCGACGTTACATGGGCGTAAAGAGGTTCAGAATCAGTTTTCTTTGTTTATAAGGCCTAAAAAAAATTATTATTTTTGGGGGGGGGGGGGGGGGGGCTTTTTGACCCTCATATTGTAGGTGATCTCGAAAGATTGAACGACTCTCCACGCCGTACCTACGACTTTCCATGAATCGGCCTTTCCACAGAATCTATATTATCTATGAGGAGCGAGTATTGAATTCTGTTTACTCACTTTAAATTGATTATCCGTTTCCCTCCTTTTCTGCTATTATTGGAATCCTGATTTTACATATCCTACGTCAGTCCTTAGGTTCCGAAATAGTGTAATGTAAAAAGAAGTGCTTTCGAATCATTGCTATTGACTCGGACCTTTCTAAAAAAGTCGAGGTAATTTCGAATTGTTTGTTGACACGGACAAAGTAAGGGAAAACCTCTGAAATGATTTCACTTTGGACCTTTGGACATATATAGTTCCGCATCGAATCTCTTTAGAAAGAAGATCTTTGTCTCCTGGTAGCCTGCTCCAGTCCCCTTACGAAACTTTTCGGTTAATTGGGTTAGCCTACACTTCACATGTTTCTAAGCGATTCACACTACAATGTCCCCATTCCTCAAATGATACATTCTTGGATAAGAATCTACAACGCACTAGAACGCCCGTGTCGACGAATCCTTACGCCGACACAGGCCTCTAGGTTCCTCGAACAATTTTGATATCTCACACCGGTAAATCCTTAACACCTTTCCTCCTCTTACTCGAACTACAGAATGTTCTTGTAAATTATGGCCAAGACCGTTATATAAGGCAGTGATTTTCAAATCCAAGGTAATCGTACTCTGGCACTTTCGTAAGGCAGGTTTATTTTTTATGGTTTTTTTGGGGGTGATAAGTGGAAAGTTGACAGACAGTCACCCTTACTGTCACTCTACAGAACCTAGACATGAGATTTTCACCTCATAGACATACGGCTCCTCGTTCAATTCGTTCGAAGTAATTGCTCTTTTCTCGTTCGAGAATCTCCTCCCTTATTCCACTCCGTCCGAGGTAACTAGACCAATTCAGTCACTTTTCATGTTCCATATTGAACACTTTCCATTTATGATCAAAGGCGGAAATTATTCTTTTTACAAACTATGCGGATCAAATCAACGATCTTATAATAAGAACAGAAATCTTTCCCTCGATCAATCCTTGCCCCTTATTTTTCGAGATCATAAAGAATCCGTTTCGAGTTTGATTTGTTCATTTTGGAATCTGGGCTCTTCTATCTTCTACGTTATTTTTTGAATATCTACTTATTTTTTTTTTTTTTGCTTTAATTCTTTATTTCATTCGATTTTCTTTCCCTCTCTTTTCTTTTTATTCCCATTCCATCATTCCTAAGTTCCCATGGGTTGTTTGATTCCTGTATAATCTGACCCATTTTCTCATCGAGCGAGGGTACGAAATTCAATCAGATTTATTTTTCCGATTCACAAACACAAAAAGGTCTATGTGAAATCTCGGTTTTTTCCTCTTCCTCCTATCCTAACTACCCCAGCGTTTTAAATCAATAGCGAACCTTTTCGTTTCTGGTATGAATTCGATAGTAATTACATTCCAATCCTTTCCCGTACTCCTAACCACGAAAAGCCCGAATTGATCCAAAATTGACGGGTTTAGTGGAGCTTATCCACTGTTGCGTTATGCACTCTTCAATAGGAATCATTTCTGAAGATTCCTGGCTTTTTCCGTGCTTTTTAGTGAGAATCGTCCGAGCATCCTGTCGTGACCTATGTTGTGTGGAGGGATATTCCATATGAATCCCGATCTCTAATTGTGCGTAAGCCCCGCGTACAATGGAACCTGGGAAAGTATCCGACACGACAGTTTTTTTCTATGAGATCTTAAATATTAGATTATTATGGCCCCGGGTTCGGATTATATTCTTAGTATTATTTTGTCCCGGTTCGTGAGTCCCTTTCTTCCCGTGATGGAACTGTTTGCACCCGTCCTACATTTTGTCTCTGTGCCCGAAGGAGAAGGGGCATCCGCGGGAATGAGTTTTGTCCGTGTAGCAGCAAAGGCGGTACACCTGCTTCACATATACAACATGGATCTGCAGATGCAATGGAGTTGGACCCTCATGTCGATCCGAATGAATCCATTCTTTCACAGAGGTAAATCCTTTGCCTCTGGGCAGAGGATGGTAGATTTACAATTCGTCTCCGGTAGGAACTGTAGTTTCTATACGAGGATTAAATATTTGTCTATAACTATACAGAATTATTCCTCTAACTAAGTTAATAAATAAATGAAGAATTTTTCATGGTGGGGTTACGCAGGAGCCTTTTTCCCTTGTATTTTGTCCATACGAAAAGGAATTTGATCCAATTTTTAGTTTTCGAGGTCCTCAAAAAAATGGGGTGACACACAGAGGAAACTCTGACTGAAATTGAAAAGAAAATTTTAGCTCCCGGTCCTCGACTGGTAGAAAGGCTTTGCGCAAGAGAAGGGGTGATGCTATACCATCTTTGATTTGTTTCTGCTTCCCCTCTTTTTTAACATACCGAGTTCCGGGTCTTCTCCTACCATATCGATAGAACATGGCTGAACAAAATCTTCGCATGGAAAACCTGCCGGCTCGCTTTTAGCTCGGGAACATCGACGGATATTTTATGAAACCATGGTGGTAGGGCTCCGAATCGTAGTCCAATCCTATTTTTCCGATAGGAGCAGCTTGCACAATTTGAATCCATGTGTCCCGAATTTTACTACCCATCACATTTTATTTTACTAGCCCTAAATGCGAAAGATGCCCCTCCAAGATTGTTCAGATATGGCAGTTGAGTTTTCTCGACCCTTGGCCTTAGCTAGTATTAGTTTTTCTACTTTCTCGAGTGGGAACACCGGATGTGATTCACTCACGGTAGAGTTTCCTCCCACCCTTGAACGTGTTGGTAAGTCATCATGTTTTTGCGAGGCCGATATCCCCTAAACCCCAATAAGTTTTTCTTTTTTGAACTTTCCCCCCGCCGTGAGCGAACGATAATGTAAGAGGCTTGTGGGATGAAACCCCGGTGATAGGGTAGGGATACTATAGTGCTTGGGAGCTAACAATCCAGGCTAATATACGCGCAATGGATACAAGTAATGCCCTTAAATGTAAAGAGAATTCGCGATCCCTTTGTCCTCGAACATGAATCTATACGTAATGCAACTATGCATCTCATGGAGATTTTCGCTCCTGTCGACAGGATGAACGCTGGGGCATGCTTAACACATATCATCGGAGACGGGAAGTGTGTTTCCAGTGGCGGCGACGGGTGGTACAACGCTAAGAAACTGCCCTTGGGACGGGGACAACAACCTGGAAATCGGTTTGTTGCCCTTAAAACCCCGTAGCCCTGCAGTACAAAAGAGGACTCCGCCTCCGAGGATGGTCTTGCGTCCGATTACTAGTTGGGGAATATACTGACCAAGGCCGAAACAGTAGCTGGTCCGAGAGGTCGCAGCCACACTGTGCCTGTGATGCACACTTCGTGCTGCCAACTCCTACGGGATGAGCAGTGGGGATTTCCCGCAATGGGGCGAAAGCCTGCCGGAATGCAATTGCCGTCGTGTTGGAGGGTAAAGCCCCCCGGTCGTTGAACTCTTTTCTCGGTAAGAAACATGACGGATATGCCTGTAGGAAAGCATCGTCTTAATCTGTGCCACAAGACGCCGGTAAAGACGAGGATCAAGCGTTTAATCCGGAAATGATTGGCGTAAGGCGTCTGTGTTGGCTTTTCAATTCCCCGCCTCACTATCCAGGTCCCAGGATCAACCCTGGAACCGGCTGTGGAAACTACCCAAGCTCTGGATTTCCGGTAGGGGCAAGAGGGAATTTTCCGCTGGAGGCGGTGAAATCGTCCGCTTGTAAGACTCGGAAAGAACACACGGCGAAGTTCCTCTGCTTGGCCGCACGAACCTGAGAGACCGAAAGCTCTGGAGCAAATGGATTAGTCCCCATTAAAATCCGAGCCGTACTATGGAATCTAGGCTCTGTGCGTAATCGACCCCGTGCATGCTAGTATCTAACACGCGTTTAAGTCTCCCTCCCTGGGGATTACACGGTTTCGCAAGAATGCAAACCGATCAAAGGATTGGACGGGCCCCACAAGCGTGAGTCGCATGTGGTTATTCGAATGCAAAAGCGCAAGAACCTTTACCATGGCTTTGAACTGCCGTTTGAAATCCTCTTGAAAGAGAGGGGTGGCCTCGAACGCGGACACATGCGTGGTGTTCATGGTGTCGATCCACTCGTGCCGTAAGGTGTTGGGTTAAGTCCCGCACGACTGCACCCTCGTGTTTAGGTTTGCCGACCAATTGAGGTTTTTTGGAACCCTGAACAAACCCGGTAATAACCGAGAATGTGGCGGATGACGTCCCGGTCAATATGCCCCCTTATTCCCCTGGGCGACACACGTGCTCAATGCCGGACAAAGGTGCGCGGGGGGGGGGGGGATCCCGCCGAGGGTGACTAACCCCAAAAACCCCGTCCTCATTCGGATTTTGTCAGAGCTGCAACGCGACCTTGCATGAAGCCGATCGCTTAGTAATCGCCTGTCACCCATACGGCGGTGAATTCGTTCCGGGCCTGTACACACCGCCCGTCACACTATGGGAGCGTGGCCGATGCCCAAGTCGTTATCCTTAACCGTCAAGGAGGGGGATGCCGAAGGCGTGGCTAGTGACGTCGTGAAGTCCGTAATCAAGAGCCGTACCGTGGAAGTTGCGGCGGATCACCTCCTTTTCAGGGCCGAGCTAATGCCTTATTCTTGTTGGTATTTTGGTTTGACACTGCTTCACACCCAAAGAAGCGAGCGACGTCGAGCTAAGCTTGGATATGGAAGTCTTCTTTCGTTTCTCGACGGTGCAGTAAAACCAATCTCCTGACTATTACTCCTAGGTCGTAACCAGTTAGTTGATAGATCCCACGTTGTTTACGTCCCATGTCGCCCTCCCCGTGTGGCGACATGGGACGTAAAAAGGAAAGGAGATGGGTTTTTCGTTTTCTCGCTTTTGGCATAGCAAGGCCTCCGCACTGGGAGGCCACACGACGGTATTAGCTCAGTTTAGGCGCCGCCCTGGATAATGCGTTGTTGTTCCTGAGGCTGTGAGGGCTCTCGCCACATGGATAGTTCAATGTGCTCATCACGCCGGCCCCGAGGATGTGGATCATCCAACACTGTCGCATGGCGTAACTCTCCTGTTTCGAACGGAGTTGAAACCAAACTTCTCCTCAGGAGGATAGATGGGCGATTCATGTAGTATCCCAATTTGATCTAATTTCTATTCCCTCGTGGGATCCGGGCGGTCCGGGTGACCACCCTGCTCTCTCTTCTCGAAAATCCATACATCCTTATCATGTATGGACAGGCTATTCTCGAGAAGGTTTGTTCGGCTCAATGGGAAGGAGCACCTAACAACGGGAAAATGGAGCCCCTACCACGCATCCTCACAGACCACGAACTACGGATCGCCCCTTCATTCTGGGTGACGAGGGATCGTAACATTCGAGCCTTTTTTTCATGCTTTTTTCCCCGGGGTCTGAGAAAGCAGCAATCAATAGGATTCCTAATCCTCCCTGCCCGGTAAAGAAGACCGTGAAATTCTTTTCCTTTCCGCATGGACCAGGAATTGTATCTAACCATAAGAAGAAATGCTTGGTATAATAACTCACTTCTTTTTTTTTTTTTTTTTTTTGGTCTTCGACCGACCCTCAGTCACTACGAGCGCCCCCGATCATTGCAATGGTATTGCCTATTTATCTATCTCTTGACTCGCAATGGCTCAGGTTTAAAAAAGGATCTTTAGAAGTGTCTAGGGTTGGCCGGGAGGGTCTCTAACGCCTTCTTTTTCTTCCCATCGAGTTATTCACAAGGACTTGTCATTTAGGGAGAAGGGGGAACAAGCACACTTGAGAGCGCAGTACAACGGAGGAGTTGTATGCTGCGTTCGGGAAGGATATCGCTCCCGAAAAAAGAATCTATTGATTCTCTCTCACTGTTTGGATCGTAGGTGCGATGATTTACTTCACTGGCGAGGTCTCTGTTCAAGTCCAGGATGGCCCGCTGCGCCAGGAAAAGAATAGAAGAAGCTCTGGACTCTTTCATGCATACTCCACTTGGCTCGGGGGGATATACTCAGTTGGTAGAGCTCCGCTCTTGCAAGTGGTCGTTGCGATGACGGGTTTGATGTCTAATTGTCCAGGCGGTAATGATAGTATCTTGTACCTGAACCGTGGCTCACTTTTTCTAAGTAATGGGGAAGATGACCGAACATCCCCTGAAAGACTCGACTGAGACAAAAGGATGGGCTGTCAAGAACGTAGAGGAGTAGGAGGGCAGTTGGTCAATCTAGTATGGATCGTACATGGACGATTTTTGGAGTCGGCGGCCTCTCCTATTTTCCCTCTCTGGGATCCCTGGGGAAGAGGATCAAGTTGGCCCTTGCGAATGCTTTTGATGCACTATCTCCCTCAACCCTTTGAGCGAAATGTGGCAAAAGGAATGAAAATCCATGACCGACCCCATCGTCTCCACCCTGTAGGAACTACGAGACACCCCAAGGACGCCTTCGCATCCAGGGGTCACGGACCGACCATAGACCTTTCAATAAGTGGAACGCATTAGCTGTCCGCTCTCCGTTGGCAGTAAGGGTCGAGAAGGCAATCACTCGTTCTTAAACCAGCATTCTTAAGACACCACCAAAGAGTCGGGCGCAAAAGGGGGAGAGCTCTCCGTTCCTGGTTTCTCTCCCTGTAGCGGCTTTCCTCCGGAACCACAGAATCCTTAGAATGGATTCAACTCTAAGCCCTTTTGCTATTTTGAGACAGAGTTGCTCTTTGGAGACACGTGATGAAAGTTGTAAGCTGTGTCGGGGGGGAGTTATTGTCTATCGTTGGCCTCTAGGGTAGAAAGTTAGTTCGGGAGGCCTGAGAGGCGGTGGTTTACCCTGGCGGATGTCAGCGGTTCGAGTCCGCTTAATCTCCAGCCGTAGAACTTAGCGTACTATGGATAGCACCCAACTTCGGCAGTTCGATTTATGATTTATCATTCAATGTACGTTGATAAGATCCTTTTCTATTTAGCAGCCCCTTAGGATGGCATAGCCTTACGTTAATGGCGGGTTCAAACGAGGAAAGGCTTACGGGGATACCTAGGCACCCAGAGACGAGGAAGGCGTAGCAAGCGACGAAATGCTCGGGAGTTGAAAATAAGCATAGATCCGGAATTCCCGAATAGGTCCACCTTTCGAACTGCTCTGGATCATGTTCGAGCAAGATACAACCTGGCTAACTGAAAACATCTTAGTAAGCCAGAGGAAAAGAAAGCAAAGCGATTCCGTAATATCGGCGAGCGAAATGGGAGGCAGCTGGGCTAACCTTAAAAACGGGTTGTGGGAGGAGCAATACAGGCGTCGTGTCTTGCTTAGCGAAGCGGTGGAATGAATGGCTGCACCTAGATGCGAGAGTCCAGTAGCCGACAGGCTCACGAGCCTTACGCTCTGACCCGAGTGAGCATGGGGCACGTGGAATCCGTGTGAATCACAATGACCACCTTGCAAGGGCTAAATACTCCTGGGTGACCGATAGCGAAGTCGTACCTGTGAGGGAAAGGTGAAAAGAACCCCCAGTCGGGGAGTGAAATAGAACATGAAACTCGTGAGCTCCCAAGCAGTGGGAGGAGAATGTTAATTTCGACCGCGTGCCTGTTGAAGAGAGCCTGCGACTCATAGGCCATTTGGCTGTTCTAAGGGACCCACCGAGCCGTAGCGAAGCTATCTTCATGGGCGATTGTCACTGCTATGGACCCGCACCTGGGTGATCTATCCATGACCAGGATGAACTTGGGTTGAAACTAGTGGAGGTCCGAACGACGATGTTGAAGAATCATCGTATTAGTTGTGGGTAGGGGTGAAATGCCACTCGAACCCAAGCTAGCTGGTTCTCCCGGAATTGCGTTGAGGGCAGCAGTTGCCTGGACCTCGAGGGGTACGCACTGTTTTCCGGTTGGCTGCCGCGTAGAGCGTTACCAAATCGAGCAAACTGTGAATACAGATAAGACCCAACATAAGAGGGATCAAGGTCGGCCAGTGAGACGATGGGGGATAACTCATCGTCGAGAGGGAAACAGCCCGGATCACCAGCTAGCCCCTATGACCGCTCAGGTGATAACGGAGGTCTTGGGTGGCGAGCGCCATGAGGTTTGCTCCTATAAGCAGCCACCCTTGAAGGGCGTATAGCTCACTGATGAGCGCTCTTCGCCGAAGATGAACGGGCTAAGCGATCTCCGAGCTGTGGATGTAAAAATGCATCGTTAGGGGATCGTTCCGCCTTAGAGCGAAGCACCCGCGCAGCAGTGTGGACGAACGGAAGTGAGATGTCGGCTTGTTGAGTAACGCAAACATTGGTGAAATCCATGCCCCGACAACCTAAGGGTTTCCTCCGCAGGTTCGTCCACGGAGGGTGAGGCTCAGGTCCAAGATCAGGCCGAAGGCGTAGGTCGATGGACACCAGTGAATATTCCTGTACTACCCTGGTGGCCCGAGGGACGGGGAGGCTAGGTTAGCCGAAGGATGTTTATCTGGTTCCAGGACTCAAGGTTTACCTTGCTTTTCTGTTAAGCAGGGTAAGAAATGCCTCGAGCCATGTCCCGGGAGTACCGCGGCGCACGGCGCGGAAGTACCCATGCCATACTCCCAGGAAAAGCTCGAACACCTTCAAAAACGGTTACCTTTGTACCTGAAACGACCTGGTGGTATGTAGATATACCTAGGGCGCGAGACAACGTCTCTAATGAACTCGGCCAAATAGCCCCGTAACTTCGGGAGAAGGGGTGCCTCCTCACAAAGTGGGTCGCAGTGACCAGGCCCGTGCGACTGTTACCAAAAACCACAGGTCCCCCCCTCCCGCAACGTCGTAGACCATGTATGGGGGCTGACACCTGCCCAGATGCCGGAAGGTCAGGAGTTGGTGACCTGGATGACAGGGAGCCCGTCGACCGAAGCCCCGGTGAACGGCGTCCGTACTATAACGGTCCTAAGGTAGCGAAATTCCTTGTCGGGTAATTTTCCGACCCCACGAAAGGCGTAACGAATCTGGGCACTGTCTCGAGAGGGCCTCGGTGAAATAGACCTGTCTGTGAAGATGCGGACTACCCGCACCCTGGACCGAAAGACCCTATGAAGCTTTACTGTTCCCTGGGATTGGCTTTGGGCCTTTCCTGCGCATCTTAGTGGAAGCGAAGAGGCCTCCTTCCTGGGGGGCCCTAGCCATCAGGAGTACCAACTCTGAAGAGCTAGAAGTCTACCCCTTGTGTCAAGGACCTACGTCCACGGGACAGTCTCATAGACAGTTTCTATGGGCGTAGGCCGCCCAAAAGGTAACGAGGCTGCAAAGGGTTTCCCTTTCCTCGGGCCGTACGGAGATTGGCCCTCGATTGCAAAGGATAAAGGTAGCTTGACTGCCAGACCCACCCGTCGCGCAGGGACGAAAGTCGTCCTTAGGAGCCGACTGTGCCGAGTGTAATGGCCGTCGCTCAACGGATAAAAGTTAATCTAAGGGTACAGCTGATTCTTCCCCCAAGAGTTTCACATCGCGGGAAGGTTAGTGTCACCTCGATGTCGCTCTTCGCCACCCCTTGGCGGTAGTTATGTTCAGCGGAAGGTGTTGGGCTGGAGGTTCGCCCATTAAAGCGGTACGTGCGCTGGTTTCCAGAACGTCCGTGAGACGTTCGGTCCATATCCGGTGCTGGCGTTAGAGCCTTGAGGGAACAAAAACTTCTCCCTAGTACGAAGGGACTGGACATGACGCACACCTCTGGTGTACAGGGTTTTTTTTATCGTGCCACGGTAAACGCTGGGTAGCCAGTGCGGAGCGGATAACTGCTGAAAGCAATCTAAGTAGCAGCCCACCCCAGATGCTTGCTCTCTTAATCCGACTTCCCCGATCCCCCCGGTAGCACAGCCGAGACACGCCGGTTCTCTGTCCCTGCTGGGAAAGGGGGGGAGGGCGCGACGAAGTATTGAGAATCCAATAAGAAACGATAAGGTCCGGCGCGACGAGCCGTTTATCATTACTAGAGGTGTCAAGTGTAAGTGCAGTGATGTATGCAGCTGAGGCATCCTAACAGACCGAGAGATTGGAAACCTTGTTCCTCACGACCTGATCAATTCGATCATGGGCACTCGCCATCTATTTTCCTTGTTCAAAAAGCTGTTTGACAACATGAAAAACCAACAGCTCTGCCCTCCCTCTCTAGCTATCCAAGGGATGGAAGGGCAAGGTCTTTGGTTTCCCCTTCCAGTCAAGAATTGGGGCCACCATCACTAGCCAATATGCTTTTCTCTCATGCCTTTCTCGTTCACATGTTTTTTTTGGTTCGCTATTCTGTTGTCCTATCTAGAGGAAGCCCAACAACCATCCCGAACTGGTGGTTACTCACGTTGCTGTGACGATACTGTAGGGGAGTCCTGCGGAAAATAGCTCGACGGCCAGAATGATAAAAGCTTAACGCTCCCCTTATTTTACTTTTTCCATATTTGGAAATATTAAATAGATAAATAAAAAATGCAAAGGTCGTCTTATTCAACCCCAATTAGCACTCTTCTCTCATCACTCACACCTCGAACGCACTGTTCTTTTTCTTATAGATAGCGATAAACGCGCTTTCACATCTTCTTAACACCGAATGACATGGCTGATGAGAGGAAAGTTTCCTTTTTTGAGTAACTCCCCGGGACAGATCCAGTGGATGCCGGGGTGGGGGCCTGTACTCAGAGGATTAGAGCACGTGGCTACGAACCACGGTGTCTGGGTTCGAATCCCTCTCCCTCTGCCCACAAACCTCCTTTTGTCGAATGGAATGCCTGGACTTTTTTCTTTTTATTTATCGTGAAAGATTTCGTCATTAGTACATATAGTAACCAAGACGGAAGCAGCATATTTTGTTTTACCTCCCCTGTAACTCTTCCCTCAGCCCGCTTGGCAAAATGCAAGCAGTACAAGTATTATATCATACCAAAAATCGTTCCTCGTCCCATATATGTTTTGCTCGCGTAATTTGTGGCCTATCGGGAACTCGATGACTGCATCTGATGCCTGCTAGTAACAGGTCAGCTGAGAATTCTGAATTGGCTATTTCAGGGATGATCCCGGATACTACGCGCCGATGTATTGACGTCGATTTCTCAAATATCGTAGAACAGATTTGATACGATGAAATAGACTGCAATAGAAACAAAGACAGCGCACGGGTTACCTACGCCTAACGGTCAAAGCGAGCCCTGTAATGCCATTCTTCATCTTTTAATTAGAGATCAAATCTCCCCAAGTAGGATTCGAACCTACGACCAGTCAGTTAAACAGCCGACCGCTCTACCACTGGCTAACTGAGGACCACGGGAGATTTCGGATCCGTCATATAGGTCACCCCCCGTTCTTTCCTCAACCCATGACATATGACCGAACTTCCTTCGTAACTCCCGAACTTCTTCGTAGTGGTCCGTCCAGCCTCATTCATAGGGAACAATCACAGTGGCTCTATTTTCATTATATCCTATCTTATCCCAATTCCATTCATTATATCCTTTGGTGTCGTGACATACAGGTTTCATTTATAGTCTATCCGTTTCTATATATGGAAAGTTACGAAATCTCATATAATAATCAAGAAATTGTATAGAAAAGAAAAGGGTTTTGTGATGATTTTTAAATCTTTTCTACTGGTAATTTTTATACTTATGCTGAAGAGAATAAATCGTTCGTTTTATGGTCGGACTCTATTATGGATTTCTTGACCACATTCTCCATATGCCCCTCTTTCTCTTCCTCTTCATTCGAGCTCGGGTTCGGAAGAGGAACCGAGAAGGAGGTATCAGCAGCAAACCTGTTTTATTACTGACAGCTCATGATTTTTCATATCGATCTTTATAATATCGATCTATTATGCCCTCTCCTCTAGCTTGGGAGAACCTCATAACAATACTGTCCTAGTTCTACCCTATCTTTTTGTTTCATTTCTTCTGGACAATCACAAAACTTTTTGATTATGGGTCTACTACCAGAAATTCTATGCGTAATCTCAGCTTCAATGTGTATTTCTGAAAATCCTCATTTTTCATTATTCAACCTTTCATTTTACCAAGTTCAACGTTAGCCAGATGATCACATTTATATGTTTCGATGCACCAACAAGATGTTTATTTGTAACAGTAGTTTTGATTGGGTGGTTAATTGCGTTACATTTTCTTCATGAAATGGGTTTGGATTGGTATTCTTCTGTTACGGGCAAAATCCTTCTATTCGATCCGAAAATCGAAATAGTACCTTGCTAAATCTAATAGGTACCTTGTGTCAAATTGAGAAATTCCTATGGCTCGAATTTTTAGTATTCTCTTATTTCTCACCTTGTGTCTATATTTCGCAGAATGCCGTCGCCTATTGTCACTAAGAAAACTGAAAGAAACCTCAAGAAAAGTCATAAAATCAAAAAGTTCAAGAAAAGGAAGAAAGGGGAGAAAGTGAGGAAGAAGGATGTAGAAAGTGCAGGAAGAAAGCGATGTTAAAGTGAGGACGAAAGCGATGTAGAAAACAACTTCGAAAGGAAGGAGACTAAACAGGAACAAGAGTGAGCCACCGACAAGACCCTTCCCTTTATTCCAGGAAGAAAAGGATGATCCGGACAAAATAGATCAACGGAAGAGATCCGATTGAATGGAAAGGAACAAACAAACATGATTCCACTTTCCACTTTAAAGACCCATGCGTAAAATAGCCCAGTTTATACGAAGATTCTTAATCTTGAACTATCAAGATAATTGGGAATTGGGAAACTTGGAAAGAATAGAAAAATGCAAAGACTTTTTTCTGCTTTGACTGAAAACCTATGTAACTTTTCTTTTCGATTATAGCGGTGGATCGCTCCAGTGCGATATATAAAAAAATAAGATTTGAAATCGTGTACAAAATGAAAGGTCCAATATTTTTTTTTAATACGTGTTCAGTGATGGAAACAATAATATCTTTTCGATATCCCGCCTACGTTTTATCAACGTTTTTCCGTAAATGATAGAACCAAAATTCTTTGTACATGACAAAAAATTTTTCCCATGGACCTATATGATTTTGGGTTTTAACCAATGAACAAAAGAAATAAACAACTTGGCAATGAATTGATAGTCGAATACAACTCTAGAAGAAAAGAGAAGCAGAAGAAGAAGAAAGGTATCTCTTTGCTCTAGATATACTTGAAAAAAGTGACCAATTATGCACACTGAGAAATGAGCAAAGCATACTTGGCCAAAAGCGTTATGTCCTTTTTTGAACGGCCCGTATCGTGGAACAAGTAAAAATTCTATTCACATTACATCATGAATGATGTTATTACTCCACAAATGATTAATACTTCTACAAATGATTTCATTACTTCTACAGAAGAAGAAGATGTAGATGCCTAGAAACGTTTGGATACAATAAGATTCATGGGCTCTTTCCTATTTCTAAAAATTCTCGGACTTGAACAGAAAAGAATCCGCTTGTGAAGAAATCATCAGTTTATCTATTGTAATTCTACGTCAATCGATGATCGTCTTTATTTTTTAATTGGAAGAAGAAAATAAGAATTAATTCAGAAAGGAAAGCAAAATCCTTGAGATTTTGTATTACGACATAATTACAACCAACCAAATGATCAAACAACACTGAAAAAAACTCCATTGAATAGAAGAAATCAGTAAAAGTTCCTCGCCGTCTACAAATTGACCGATGAATGTGAGAAGGACTGGATCAAGAAAATGGAGAAGAAACGAAGGAAGATTCTGAAATGATTCAGAAAAGCGAACGGGTGGTGATCTATAACTGATAATCCGATCCGGATCCGATACTGATAATATTGCTCAAGCAGAAGCAGAAGATGTGGATTTGATACGATTTTTCGCACAACCAGATTTTAATCTGGGGATATAAATCCCGGATCCATGCGTGCTCAAGACGTAAAACAGTTATTTTGGAAATATTTCAACAATGTTCATTCCCCCGCTTTTTTTGGATCCGCATAGCAAAGTCTTTTTTTGTTTTCTTTTTTTGATAGATTCTTTTTTTTTTTCTTTTTTTGATGATTAGATATCGCATAATTAATCAATATATTTTAGGAATTCCTTGGGGGAAAACCAGAATCCGAACTTACTTCCGACTTTGAGTAGACCGAGGAAGTAGACAACACTGGGAAAAAAAAAGACGAGGAGAAAAAAAAAAAGAGGAAGATGAACGGATACATATCAGAAAATTTGGGATAGCAGTATATTTGCTCAGCATAGATGCTTGATGCTGAGAACCCAATCTTTTTTAGAAAAACATTGGATTGCCTGCATTGATAATAGCTAAAAATATTTGACTATTTTTTATTCCATTCCCCGAGTGGTAGGAGATTTGAAGATGGAATAGAGAAATACATGTTAATGCACCTATAATGGTGTTCCATTATCAGAAACAAATTTCCCAAAGAATTGGTTAACAGATGGTAGTCAGATAAAGATTTTATTTCCTTTCGTTTAAAAACCTTGGCGAATATCTAACATAAACGATCTCATCATGAGATCCCATGAAAAAAAAGGAAAAAGGAAATTTAGTTTTTTAACAGTTTGGGGAATGGAAACTGAACTCCCTTTTTGTTCTCCCCGACCAACCTCTTTTTTTTTGGAACCCTATAACGGAACTCAAAAAATATTAAGAAAAGTAAAAAAGGAACCTCTCTAAAAGTTTCAAAAGAACAAACCAGATGGGGTCATCAATGTTCTAGTTCTAAACGAGTTTCTAAAACGCGTTCTAAAACGATAGTTCTAGTTCTAAACTAAATAGTTCTAGTTCTAAAAACGAACAGTTCTAGTTCTAAACGATAATGAAGAAACTTGAAAAGTGAACCACATTTCTTTTATTTAATTGAGGAGGGAAAAGTACATGGAGACCAAATGAATGCACAAGATTCAAAAAAACTACTACTCAATTATTCACGAATCGACCATTCAAATTCGATCTATGAATTGGACAAGTATTACTCATAGAAAAAAAAATGATAGATCTTGCTGATAGACAATCATCATAAGTAATCAACTAGAAGGAATCACAAACGACAAGAAGAAACTAGTTCAGCCTATCATGATAAAAGACCGGAATTACAAACATATTTGGCAGATAACTTCAAAGAAAAAATACCCGATTAATACGCAACACCATTTATTTTGAATGAATCTTTCATTGAAACAATATACATAATATCTTGCAATGTCTGTACCATTTCTACTGGTATGCCACCTTTAAAAAAAACAATTATCATGAATCCTTTACAACGTGAAGAAGTCAAGAAGAATTGATGACACAGATCAGTACATGAACTTTAATTTCGACTATAAAAAGTCCTTTTCTGTTCTAAATCCTAATATTAGAAATGAATTAAACACGTATCACGCTTATATTCCTTTCCCAAGCATATTTATTGTTCACAATTGTCACAAACCCAATTATTTAACACCATACACCTGAGATCTTGTACTTCAATATCACTATCACGACCTATCCTTTTATTAAAAGACAAGAGAAAGTATTAGGGTATGACACGAGGAATATTTGATTCCAAATCAAGGCGTAAGAACATTAATACGTCTGGAATGATAAATGGAAAAACGGTTAAAGGGTCATATTCACTATAATTTTTTCGGAGCAAGTGGTCTCGATTAGTACCGAAAAAATGGCGAAATAGAGTCCAATCACGTGTAACTATTCAAAATAAAGAATCATGAAATTGTATTCAATAAAAAGAAAAAGACCGATGTAATTCATTCATGAATGAAACTTTTTATGCAGTGGATTTATCGACGATCGAAAAGAAAAATAAAAAAAACACTACGATTATGATCTTTTTATTAATCACATGAATATATATTATGGGGGATAGTAGGACTCATAACACTGAAACCCGAATCGTGTTTATGTATTGCTAATATGACTATGATGGTTACTAAAAAAGGATATTTTATTATACCCATAAAAATCTGATAGAAAATATTTGGGATTATCGAATTCATTCTTCATTTTTGCCTTAGAAACATAAGGATATTGGAACAATAGTGATATTTAGAACAATATGATATTGAGAACAATAGTGATATTGAGGACTGGACCGTATGTATATCTGTACCGAAATTTATAAACCTACTAAGACTAAGACTCACGCACAAAAATTTTTGTTGAGGGACTGAATCGAAATTATTCTACCCTATCAAATCTAGAACCTTTGGTTCTTCCCAAATTTGTGTTACCTTTTGATGCAGAAAATTAACCGTGGATCATACCAATCAATTAACTTCTTTCTAAGATTTTATTATGACATGATATTAGTCAGAATCAAAATGAAATGATATTATTCAAAATCAAAATGAAAAAATATTAGTCAAAATCAAAATCACCAATCTTGAGTCAAATCAAAATCAAACAAATTTATCAAAATCAAAATCCAAAAAAATTTAGTCAAAATCAAAAATAGTATCAAAATCAAAATCAAAAAAATTTTATTATTCAAAATCAAAAAAATATTATTCAAAATCAAATCAAACCATATTACCGTCAAATCAAAAAAAGATTAGTCAAAATCAAAATCAAAAAATATTAGTCAAAAGCAAAAAAATATTAGTCAAAATCAAATAAAAAAATATTATTCAAATCACAATGACAAAAATATTAGTCAAACATCAAACATCACAAGATTCCGTTAAAATGAATTTCAAATTCCAACAAGAAAAAGAGGGTCAATCAAATCTGTATCGATCCACAAACACAAACCAAAGGATATCCTGAGAGGCTTGCACGAATCAACATTAAAAAAGTTAACAAAAAAAAAATCCAAGAAAATAAGAAGAGAACGAGATTTTGTTCCTGAAAAAATTTTTTATTTTTCACTTAAGATGGAATTGACCCCTTGAATCAAAAAATTTTTTAATATGGTATGATAACTTTGTCTCCTACTTAGATTGATAATCCAAGGAAATGACTATATCCTCGGATTCAAAGAGGAGAGATACATCTGGATGTACTGCGAGTCAAAAGATAAAGCCTCTTAGCAGATTAATAAAAGTGGATATTATTATCGAACCAATTCGTCCATCTAAGAAGGTAGGAAATTCAGTTATATATCAAACCATAAGTATTTCATTGTCGATAAGAGTAACCACCACTTAATAGAAAATACATAAGAGCAAAGATATTTGATCAGAGACTTTTAAAAAATCCCCTGGAGACATGTGCAATATATTTAGTGAATGGGGATCAAGATCATTATAATTTCTTTGTTCCTTGAAAAATTCTAGCTCCTAGACGTCGTAGAGCATTTCGAATTCTAAATTTGTTTCACTCTCATACGGGATATTGGTGAATAGAAATCCAATATGTGCAACGAAAAACAACATAAGAACCCTGAACAATTTGTGAATGCGACAAATTCTTAATTACGGATTAAATAACCTTAATTAAATGCAAATTGTTTCTTTGGCCCAATTTACGATTAGAAGATTTAGCTTGTATGAATCGCTATTGTTTGATACCAATAATGGTATCGTTTCAGTATGTCAAGATCGTAGTATCCACGATTCAGAATATTCCATTAATATTTCCTCTATTCACAGGCCGTTTCAGTAAATACAAAACCGAAAGATTGTCCGCATATGGTGTTTTCGTGCTGGTACATGATACGTATTTCCTTGTGTATCAATTTCAATGAATCTAGAAAGAAATCTACAGAATCGTTTTAGGTGCAAAGAAATCATCTCTTTCGTAAATGCAGAAATAGTATATCCTTTTCTAAATATTATCCTTTTCTTTCTAATCTACAAATCAAATGGAAAATTTGATTTAGATAGAACACGAACATCTAAATTTTTGCGTGACATATTCAAAAAAAATTGACATAATATAATAATTATTATTTGTTTTTTCCTGATCGGTAAAATACATGCAGGAAAAGAAAGAAAATAAAAAGATAAAAAAATTTATGGTCCAAAACTTCATCTCATTGCACTTCTTCCACAAGAAGAAAAGAAGAAAACAGGGTTCGGTTGAATTTCAAGTATTAAGTTTCACCAATCAGATACGAATCGTACTCTTCACATTTGGAGATTGCACAAAGAGATTTTTTATCCACAGAGGTCTACAAAAATTCTGAGAAACGTCACGTCCTGCTGGCTTATTTTTCAAAGAAAAATAGGCGCGTTATAGAAATTAATTGACCATTTGGATATCGGGAGCCAAAAAATCGTTAATTAATCGTTTGAATTAGTATAGGTATTTATAGATTTTTTATTTTGATGAACCTCCCTACTTTTTTGAGATTCATGAAATATGAATTAAAAGAAAAGATTGACTGTACCCCGGCTACAAAAAAAGATTTCATGATATTTATATGTTCCTCACACCATCAATGCATGGTGTTCTCGACCGACGTTACTCTCGATGGTGAAGATGGTATTGACTGTGACCCCCTATTTGGCTATTTACACGAGGGTTGGCAAAAATAGGAAACACGAACAATTATCCAATATCTGCCTTATGTAAACACGTTGGATTATTTTACTACATATTTTTCACAGAGGCAAGAACGGTAATGCACGAAGAAAAAACAAAAAAAAGGGACAGAACACGGAAATGGTTCAAGTACCTAAAAGCTATCTATATCAAGTATTATGCTGGAGCTGAGCCCGTATAGCTTCTCTTTGTTATGGCGTGGTCCTTTTATGGCGGATCTCGGCGCGCAGACGCCTTTTTCTATATTTTCAGAGAGAAGATATTTTCAATCCTCAATGCCCTATACAGATGATGAATTGTAAGAGTTATCTTTAATCACCGAAGGACAAAATCTCTGGTCAGATGGATTTCCAACGAATTTTACCAACTGCAATGGTCGATTTTGGAAATGATGTGATTAAGGCTTTGCCCATATTTTTCTCTTCAGGTCTATTCTTACAAGATGCATTGCAAACTTTCATTTCTTTAATTACTAAGAATGCGAGGCTGATTCCACTAGAAAACTATCCAACCCATATCATTATGCAACTTTCTTTACAAGATCATCTCCAAAGTGTTGGCAAGATAGAATGCAAAATGTAATCCACAGTCATTAGTCCAAATCATGCAGCTTTCATCAAAGGGAGAATAATACCTCATAATATTTCGATTGCTAATGGACTTGTCAGGATCTGCGCTCACAGCAAGAGGACGAAAAATTCTATTTTAAAGCTTATTTACGGAAAGCCTTTGATTCAGTTAATAGGAATTTTTATGTATAAAATGCTCTCGATAGATAACTTCCCACACAAGGGTAAATTGGTTCAAAGTTCTTGAACTCCAAAGTTTTCGGGATACTCTTTAAGGGCTCACCTATTGGCGTTTGTTTGGGAGCACGAATGACAATCCTAACAAGGTAATCCTCTCTCATATCACTTTACTATTGCATGGACGCACTTAGCTGTATGTTGGAACAGGAGTCACCCTCGAATGGTAGCATTAGGTACCAAAATGCCTGTTCTATCCACACATCACACTAACTTTTGCAGAGATTTACTTATA
>CM017193.1:25534945-25571138 GCA_004837865.1 Musa balbisiana | reverse complement strand
CCAAGTTAAGCTGGTACTTGCTGTTGCACCAGAGCGTTATTGCCGGGTGCTTAAAGCATGGGTGTTTTGTACCCATTGAGCAAAGATGGGTTGTAATTGTATAGCAGTATCTGAAAACATATCTTGGTGGACGCCCTAAAGCGATCATGGATCTAGAATAACAAGCCAAACTGGACAACCCAGAAATATACATGACCAGTTAAGATGTGAATAGATTGCATCGCGGTGTTGTCTAAGACACGATCTAATAGATAGGTGTATGAGTAGTTGGAATCGTAATCTCTACATCAAATTGCTGCATGTGCCAGCAGCACCAAACTATGAGAAACCACCGACCACATGTGATGGTGAACTAACTCCGGAAGGTGTGTTACCATAGTAAATAGCTAGGTATGGTAGGGAGGCATTGGAATACATATGGGGAGCTAGAGCGATATTTTCGGTATCAAAAAACTGCGGAGCATCTATGGTAGAAATTGCAGCGGATAAATCTTGAGGATGCCACAATGTTCACTGGTTTAAATATACTCATGGAGTTCTCTCATGGCGAAGTTCAAGAAAGACTATTGATCCGCTTCAAACAAAACCGATTACGAGGAACCATGGAGACTACAACCCCTCCCCCCCCAGCAAAAAGATCCGACAAACCTCCTACTATTCAGGAGTGCCAAACAAGGTTGAAAGGTTTCTAATCAAACTCCATGATTGGTCTCACAAAAAGCTATTGGGGACCTTTATTGAGGGCTTTGAAGCCGAGATCCGGGGAGAGATTAAGACGACAAACGTACACGCTTCTGGCCAGCCATCTCTTTCGCACGACATCAAGAGGAGCGTTGAACCATGAAGCTCAGAGGACTAGGATCGCCTTCTCAACTACAGTGAGCAGCCCTAAGCCACCCCTACTATCACCCGAGTCATGCCACCAAAAATGATGACATGAGAAGGTTCAGGAGCGATCTACGGGGAGTTAGGATTGGGCACAGCGATGAGCCGTGGAGCCGCGAGCATCACTGTAGAAAACAGAGACTCTCATGATTAACCAGTAGAAGAAAGAGGTCTTGACATCAAGAAGAGAGCCCTTGACAATAAGAAGAAAATGCAGAAGAAGAGCCACAACCCGACCGAAGTTATGGGCATGCATAGCTGCTACTAAAACCGCAAACAAAAACGATGAAAGTTGAAGGCCTTCTCAAACAAACAACGATCACTTTCTATCGACCATGGGCATCACTATAACTTTAGATGTAAAAGTTGCTATCGGGTGCCTTACCTATCGGTATTACAGCAGGATTTGACTGTACAAGTTCACGACGGGGATATTTGAAGGGTGATAGGAGGCGCCCGCAAGAGAAACTATACTGCAGACAAGAGATAATGGATATTTCTTCCTCCTCCCCCTCTCTGGTATGATCATGAGGGCCTCATGACCTCAAAATGAATGGTTGACAACATTAGGTAAGTTTTCTGGAATTTTATGAAAAAATATTTTGAGATTTTACAGCTAAAGAGAAACAGGTGATTTTACACGGGAAAGTGAGGGCGACGTAATGACGATTTGCACACACAACTGGAGGAATGTTTTACATAAAGTCATGAGCGGCTTTTGATCAACTGAGAGAAACTAAGGAGAGCCCATAGAATTTGAAGATCACAAAACCTACTCCTTTGCTTGTGAATTTTCAGATATATTCTGGACGAGCACAACCTACCTCTGCCCGTCGGCATGATCATTGTATACCGACTCTTGGGCAAACCTCTGCAATACTTGGCTATATCAACATCTCATATCTGCAGAAGGAGAAATAGAACGGATTATAAAAGAGATGCCGAAAACAAGAGTTATCGGCCAAGTTGCAGCCCTACTTTCACTGCGTGCTCTGTGTACGAAAGAAGGATGAAACATGGCGAAGGTGGATTGATTACCGAGCCCCTCAAGGCATTAATTCATGCAAGGACAAATTACCCTATTTATAATAGCCGATGAATTGTAGATGAAAGAGAGCACAACGTCATTCACACAAAGCTGGACATTCGATCCGGGGTATCTCAAATATGCCCGTGTGCAAAGAAGAGATAACGAAAACCGCCTTTTGGAAGACCACAACGGCCACTACGAATTTTTGCTTTCGTCACACCAAAAGGTGGAATATCTTGGGCATATCATATAAGAGCGAAGGGTGACAGGGGGACCCTCCAAAATGGAGCAATGCAAAACTGGCTGATCTCGAGGAATATAAAATTGCTACGCTGGCTTTCTCGGTTTAATAGGCTAACAAGCAAGTTCATGACAAACTATGAAGATCAGTTGCACCACTTAATGTCCTTACTGAAAAAAGATTTATTCAATGGTTGGACAAAGCCTCGCTGCCTTCGACAAACTGAAGGCAGCAATGACGACGATGCGGTGCTAGCACTACGAAATTTCAACCGACCCCTTCATTATTGAGGTCGATGCATCTGGAATGGAATTGGCGCTATTTCTCATGCAAGATGGTAGACCATCGCATACACTAGCAAGAATTGTCTCCCTCACATCAAAATATGTCAAATTATGATAAGGAGATGCTTGCCATTGGCATGCAAGCCAACAAGGTGGAGGGATCCCTACTCGGATCGTTAGTCAGTCACGATTTCAAATTAAAATCGGACCATAAAAGCCTCAAGTAATTTTTGGAGGCAAAAGATATCATCCCTGAGAGCAAAAATGGGTAAAACCAAACTTCTTGGATTTGGATTATGAAATAAACTTACAAAATGGGGAAGAGAATGTTGTTGCAGATGTGCTTTCACAACTACCTGAGCCAGCTGAATTTTCGGAGTTCACTTGCGACTAAGCAACCTTCCTGAGGATATTAAGATGGATGGCAAGAAGATCCAGAGACTGTAAGATTATAAAAAAATTGGAGGACAAGTAAAGCACTTAAACTACGTGGGACATTACAATGGGAGACTCAAAGATGACATATAAAGGACGCATTGTGTTATGACAAATTCTACTTACATTCTTCACTAGCAGATTTTGGCCAAAGTCTTCCATATGCAGGGTACTAAATTGAAAGGAGGTATGCATATCACCACAAATTGACAGCCAAAGAAAGTTATAAATAGGTGTGCTTGGGAGATAGCCCAAAGCCACCCCACAATATGACTACTCAAGTGAGAACTCCAGACCCAGCCAAGTGTCAGTATGAATCAACGGATCGGATCAACGACGACGACCCACTACTAGAAGTGCTAAAACAGTGGGGGAACCTACCAGCACAGAAGATGCCACTTGGGAGAACTATGACACACTTGAAAATCAAATTCCCAAAATTCATGAATCACAAGCCGAGGCAAGGCGATTTGAAGAGGGCGGTCTGTTAGGATGTAAGCTAGGAGAGTCCTAATGATAGGGGCAATCATGCACAACTACCTAAGCTGGACCTTATTAAGAGGTGAAGAGGCCGGCTAGGGTTTGAAGGTTATTTCTTAAAGAAGAATTAGGGTTGATAAAGGAATAGGAGTCTTGCGTAGGAGTCCTATTAGAAGTCTTGAGTAGAAGTATTAATGAGTAAGAGCTTGAGTAGGGTCCATTAGGAGTTAGGGTTTCGACAACCTATAAATAGTCATGTAATTCATCCGCTTTTTAAAAAGCAATAGATGAATATTTTCAGCAGCCGTTGAGGCAGCAACTTGAGAGGAAGAAAAACCCCTATAGAGTTCCCAGGATGGTGCTCCCTAAAGAGATTCAACCCCAAGCTTAGAATCTGGCAAGGGTTCTATCAGAAGGTCCGACATTTAGGGAAGCGGATAAAGTTTGGATTTGCCTTCATGTCCGCGGTGCTGTCCTTGTGAGCGAATGCTCAATGGTCTCGCCAACCATCGGTGACTACATTAGAGAAGATCGCATTGTTGTGAGGCGTCTGGACGGGTTTTGATAGCGTTGGTGATCACGTTTTGGAGTTTGCTGACAAGCTCCATTTGATGACCAAAAGATAAGCAACGCTGACATCGTTGTGGCTTCAGGAATATGAGCCAGGGTACCTTACGAGTGTTCCCATCATGACCTCTTCTTGCTACTGTTCAATTCATATAGAAGGGTCTCCCATTAAATAACGAGCTAACGATCCATGGCTCGTGCAGTACCGTACATCATCCTTTCGTAGATCGCTCCTCGGAAACTCTTCGGCGTCAAAAATTTAGGGCATGGACTTGGTTGACAGTAGGGGGTGCTAAGGGCACAGCATTTGATGGTACGGGAGCGAGCTTAGTTCCTCCGAGCTTCATAGTTCAATTGCTCCTCTTAAAGTAGTACGAAAGATTGGCTACCATAAGCGTGTAGGTTGCGCCACTTTAAATTATCCCCGGATATATGGCTTCAAGCCCTCAATAAAGGTCCCCGATAGCTATTTTTATACCAATCATGATTTGACGCTCGATAACATTTCAAACCTAGTTTGCGTACCCCTGAATGGTGGAGGTTTTGTTCGATCATTACTAATTGTCCGTGCATGTCTGTAATTGTGGTTGGTCCGAAGTGGGTGAGCAGTCATTTAAGTCGCTGTTGGAAGTCGTGCGGGCATCAGTATTGGCGAGCATAGTCCTCCACGCTTCAAGTTCAATCGCTGCTATTGAAGTCGTGACGAAAGATTCGGTGTCATAAGTTGTGTATGGGTGTCGCGCTTTAACTTCTTCCCCGGTTATCCAGCTGCAAAGCTCTCAATGAAGTCCCCAATATCTGTTTTAAACGAATCCATGTTTTGAATCGAATAAAATTCAAACCTAGTTTGGTACCACGGTATGATGGAGGTTGTTGGATCTTTGGCTAGTTGTCCATCAATTTTCTTGTAATCGGTTGGTCGATGTGGAGAGCAGTCCTCTTTGAATTGTCACATGAGAGGACTAAAATGAGTGTGTTCAAAATAGGTAAAACCACTATATCTCATACCCTTCAAGTTTATAGCCATAATTTCCACCATAGATGCGTTTGTAGTTTTGTGGTACTGATAAAATCGCTCCATGAATGATATCCAACAAGCGCGGTCTCCATCTGCATCTAGGTTAGTCACACTCATGTGCGAAAAGTGGGATCGATATATGAGAGAATCCCCTAGCACGAAAAGTCATACTCTGGGATTGGAGAGATTGGATAGAGCGCTCTCCTTGATGTGATTTCTTAGGCTTGGGGTCGACCCAAACCGAGTTTGATAAGAGAGTCCGAATCCTATCCTTAATCGTGCCTGCGAAAGCTTCGAATTAGCATTGAATGCACTCCATCAGATGCTGATAGGATATGCCAAAATCGGTGAAGTTTAACGTCTTTTTTATTGTCGCGGTGTAACGGACATTTGTAGGTTGAGAGAAGGATCATCGAAGGGTTGTGGCTAGGTTGATGTTGACAGGTTGTGAGTATAAGGTGTTTTGTTACTGTTTTGTGAGTTTGAGCGCCATGTTCGGGTGTTTTGGGGTTATGAAGAATAGTTTTGATCTAGCGAAGATGGCAGCAAAGTTTGATAGAAATCAGTGGAAGCCCTGCAATTATTTGTTGGGTTGTAAGAGGAGAATCATGCCTCAAAGAACACCGTTGGTTTCTCGCGAATTCCTCAAAAACCACGAGAGATTGAGGAGGAAATGACAGCAAAATCTCGTGTTTTAACTGCAAGGAGTCCAAAATGAATTAATGAGAATTTGGCTGTTAAAATAGCATGAAATCGGTGCAAGTTGTGCATACAGAATTTCTTGTCGAAAAATTTTCGCGCTTTGTGATGAAAATTTGCCGACACAAATAATTTGTTAGAGAGGAATCTGCAATATAATCAATCTTAAGGGAAATTAAAGCCAAGATGATCTATGAAGTTGTAGCAGCCTCCGACACCTGTAGCGACGGCTACAAAATGGTTACCTTTTCTACCAGCGAGTTCAGGGCTCTAAGATCGTCGCAAGGAAAAGATACTACCGTCGCAAATCATCCCGAAGCTTCTTCTCTATCAAGCTTTACGTGCATGGACCGATGGACGGACAACTAGCAAAGATATGGACGATCTTCTTCAGTTCATGGCCTCTTTCTGGATGTTAATGGCCGTCTTTTCTACTAGTCAATAATTAAGAAGGTTCCCATTACAATAACGATGCTCACGGCTCCATGGCTCGTCGCATGACGGACATAATCCTTTCGTAGATGGCTCCCGAAGCTTTCTCTCGTCAAAACTTTTCGTCATGACTCGGTGACAGTAGGGGGCGTTAAAGCATCAGTATTGTTGGTCCGGGAGCGAGCTTAGTCCTCCGAGCTTATAGTTCAATCGCTCTTTACAGTTTGCGAAGAATGGATGCCATAAGCGTGCTGGTTGTCGCGCTAAACTTCTCCCGGAGCTCTAGCTTCCAGCCCTCAATAAAGGTCCCCAATAGCATTTTTAGACCAATCACGATTTGGACTTGATAACATTTCAAACAGTTTGGTACCCTGAATGGTGGAGGTTTGTGATCAGTACTATTGTCCATCAATGTATTGTAATCGGTTGATCCGAGTGGGTGGCAGTCCTTAATCGCTGCTATGAAGTCATCCGGCACATCAGTGATTGATGAGTCGGGGAGCGGAGAATAGCCTCCGACCCGTTTCATTCGTCAATCGACTGCTATTGAAAGTAGTGTGAAAGAGAAGGCTGTTCATAAGCATGTACGGTGTCGCGATTAACTTTCCCGGTTCTTGTAATGGGTGGTCGAGTGGGATGAGCATCCTTCTTGAATTGTGCCTGAGAGGACTCAATGAGTGTATAAAAATCTTCAAACCACTAATATATCATACCCTCAAGATGTACTACCTCAATTTCCATCATAGATGCTGTTTGCAGTTTTTGTGTACGGATTAAAAAACACCAGCCGATATCCAACCAAGCGCCGGCTCCATCTTCGATCTAGGGTCAGTCAACATTATGCGCAGAAAGTTGGGATCGAAATAGAGCGCACTCCCATCTCATGGAGTCATCTCTTCGGGATTGGTGAGATGGATAGAGCTCTCTCCTTGATGTGATTCTTAGGGCTTGGAGGTCGACCCAAAACGAGTATCGGTAAAAGAGATTCCGCATCATATCAGTCGGCCTCGAAAAAGCTTCGAAGTTAGCATGAATGAATCCTCAGATGCATTAGTATATGCCGCAAAATCTGTGTGAAGTAAGGTCGATTTTTTATGGTCGGGTAAAAGGCATTATAGAGTTGAGGAGAAAGTGATATCGAAAGGGTTGGGGATAAGTGAGTTGCAGGTTGTGTATAAGTCGTTGTTGTGGACTGTTTTAGGTGCAGTTTGAGAGGCGTGTGTTTCGGGGGTGTTTTGGGTTATGAATGAATGTTTTGATCTATTGGAATGATGGCAGCAAATAGAAATCAGTGGAAGTTATTGTAAGTATTTGTTGTCTTGTAAGAACGATTTCCCATAGCCAAAGAAAAAAGAAACAGTTGTTTCAACGATGAAATTTTTAACAGCAAAAACATGAGGATTTGAGGAGGGAAAACAGTTTATATGGACAGCAAGGATGTCCAGTTGAATCAAGAGAATTGGCAATACAGTAGCAATGAAATCGCGTGAAAGTTGTGATAGAAGAATTCACGTCGGAAAATTTGGCGGTTGATGAAAATTTCGTAAACAAAAAATCCATTTAGCGATAAATTCTTGATATATTATATCGTAGATGGAAGACAAAATGATCTAGAATTACTGTAGCGGAAAGATGAAATGGCTTCCTTTCTCATAGCGATGCTCCCGGCTCCAGAGTCATCGAAATGCTAACATAATCTCTTCACAAATGCTCATGACTCTTTTCTTATCACCCCTTTACGGTGCAGGGACCGAATTGACCGGTTCTGTTCAAGGATCTATTCGGAATATTCAATACCTGTTCTTTACGTCTTCAATAATAAGAAAGTCCCCATTACAATACGATGTCACAGCTCGTCGATAGTGCAAACATAATCCTTCGCAAATCGCTCCCGAAGCTCTTCTCTCGTCAAACATTTTAGTTAGGGAATCGGTGGACAGTAGGAGGAGCTGGAGGGCACAGATGCAGCGTCCGGGAGCGAGCGTAGTCCTCCGAGCATCATAGTTCATCGAGCTCTTAAGGCTTGCGAAAGATATGGCTGACAAAAGCAGTTACGGTGGTCGTGCTTTAACTGCTCCATAGCTCTCGGCTTCAATCCCCAAACTAAAGGTCCTACGATAGCTGTTTTTAGACCAATCACGATGTGACGCGATAACATTTCAAACATAGTTCGGTAACCTGAATGGTGGAGTTTTGTTCGATCATTACTAGTGTCCGTCACTGTTATTGTACTCGTTTGCGTCGAAGTGGGTGAGTAGTCCATTAAATTGTCGACAGAGAGGAATCATGAGTTTGTTGAAACCAGTCAAACTACTATATGTCATCACCGTCAAGACTGTAAAGCCGTACTTTCCACAATAGAGGCATTCTATAGTTTTGTGGAACCAATAAAATCGCTCCGCGCAAGAGATCAAACATTAGGGTTTCCTTTCTTCCCATATAGGGAAGTACACCTCAGCACGGAAAGTTGGGATTGATGAGATTGGAAAGAGATCTCTCATGGGATTTAGAGGTGCAAACCGAGTCAACCCTTAGGGTCGCAGCAACGAGTCGGCTTGTAAAGAGAGTATGAATTTATCATTCATCGTAATACGAAAGATCGAATTTAGCATTGAATATATCCTCAGATGCCATGTATATGCCTCCAAATATACGAAGGTTAAGTTCTCTTTTTTATGAACGGGTTAAGGCATGTATAGGTGAGAGACGTGATCGTCGACAGGGTTGTTGAATAGGTGGATTGTGTCATGTAGAGTTTAGGCTTGTTTTGTGACTGTTTGGGTGCAGTTTGAGGGCAGTTTGGTGGTCTTTTAGGGCTTGAATAGTTTTCGATCAATGGAAGTGGCAGCAAGGTGTAATAGAAATCAGTGGCGTACTACAAGTATTTGTGTCGTGAAGATAGAATCCTCGTCGAAGAACTAGTGGTTTCTCGACGACCTTCCTCCAAAAAACTATGAGAGATTTGCGGGAAGGAAATGACAGCAAACTCAGTTGATTTGACTGCCAGGATGTCCAATTTAATTCAACGAGAATTTTGGCTGTACAATAGCATTGAATCGGTGTGCAAGTTGTGATAGTAGAATTCTCGTCGAAAATTTTCGCGGTTTGGGATGAAAATTTGCCGTAAAAACATATTTTAGAGATAAATTCTTCAATATATCAAGCTAGATTAAAGCCAGATGATCTTATGAACGTACGGTAGCAGCATACGACACCTATAGCGACGGCTACAAATGCTTTCCATTTTCTACAGCGATGCTCATGGCTCACGAATCGTCGCAATGCAACATAATACCTTCGCAAATCACTCCGAAGTCATCTCTTATAAGCTTTTCGGTGCAGGGACTCGATTGACAGACAAACTAGCAGAGATACGCAAGATCGCTTCTTCATGTTCAGGGCTCTCTTATGGACCTCGTTTTACTAGTTCAATCAGACAGAAGTCGTCCCAATTACAATTAACGATGCTCATGGCTCGATGGCTCGTCGCAGTGCGACATAATCCTTGCCTAGATCGTTAACGACGCTTTCTTCGTCAAACAGTTTAGGCAGGCTCGGATGGACAGCTTAGGGGTGCTAAGGGCATCAGTAGTGCTGGTCCGGAGCGAGCTTAGTCTCCAAGTCCATAGTTCACTCATCATAGTACGAAAAGATATGGGCGCCATAAGCGTGTACGGTTGGCGCGCTTTTTAATTCTCCTCGGCTCTGCTTACAAGCCCTCAATAAAGGTCCCCGATCGCTATTTTTAGGACCAATAACGTTTTTGATTCGAATAACATTTCAACACCTGTTGTGTACCCTGAAGGTGGAGGTTGTTCCATTCATTACTAATTGTCCGTCAAGTTATTGTAATCGGTTGATCCGAACGGGGGTGAGCAGTCTTTAATCGCTTTATGGAGTCGTGCGGGGCATCAGTATTGTGGGGCGGGGAAGGAAGAATAGTCCTCCACGCTTCATAGTTCAATCATGTATTGAAGTCGTGCGAAGATAGGCTGGTCCTAAGGAGGCGTTGTACGGGTCGCGCTGTAACTTCTCCTCGGTTCTCCGCTTAAATCTCAATAAAGGTTCCCAATATCTCTTTGACCAATCACGCTCTTCTCCGCACCCTCGATAACATTTCAAACCTAGTTGTGCCACCCACTGGAATGATGGGGTTTGTTGGATCTTTGCAATGGTCCGTCAATGTTGTATCGGTTGGTCCGATTGTGGATGAGCCGTCCTTCTTTGATTGCAACAAGAAAGAGGACTCAATGAGGTGTGTTGAAACCATTGTCAAATACTATATGTCATCCCCATTCCAAGATTGTATACTAATTTCCACAATAGATGCATTCATAGGTTTTACGGTACGCATAACTCTCACTCAGCGCAAGAGATCCAACCATTAGGGTCTCCTTCTTCCCAATAGGAGCATACCATCTGCGCCAGAAGAAAGTGGGATCACTCTAGAGCTCCCCTCTCATGGAATATCTCTTTGGGATTGGTAGAGATTGGAAAAGATCTCGCATGATATGATTTCTTCGGGCTTGGTGGTCGTCGCAACGAGTTCGGGTAAAGAGGTCTGAATTTACCTTCAATTCGTACATCGAAAGATCGAAGTTAGCATTGGTTAGGGATCTAGTAGGAGAGTCCCTAATGATAGGGGATTCAGGCATACCTACCTAAGCCGCCCCTATTAAGAGGTGAAGAGGAGGCTAGGGTTTGGAGGTTATTTCTTAGAGAAGACAAGAATTAGGAGTTGTAATGGAATAAGCGTCTTGATAGTAGTCTCTATTAGGAGTTGGTTAGAAGTAGGAGTCTTGAGTTAGGAGTCCGATTAGGAGTTAAGGTTTCGAAGCTATAAATAGCTATGTATTCCTCTCTTTCATAAGCACTAGAGAATATGTGTTTCTTCACTTTTGAGCAGGAACTTGGGGAGGAACCCCTATGAGAGTTCAGGAGGCCGTCCCTAAAAGATCAACCCAGTGAATCTGCAAGGGTGCTAACACTTGGGAGAAGAGCAGCTTCTTGGGTCTCGCTGCCCTCCCAGCCATCCACCTCTCTCCACAGCCGCCCAAAGCAATTCCCAAAGTGCTTAAAAGATGTCGCTAAATCCGCCATCAGCATCCACCAAGCAGATCATCTTCTGATCTCCCGTGAATTGCACAGGTGTTGCTGGTTTCTTTCCCTTACTGCTGCTGCAATTTAGTTTCCTATTCAAAAATCTAAATAAAAAATTTGTTCCTATATGCGGCATAAACTTTTGGTCGCAAAGTTTTTCATCTCTACGACGAAAGATAATTGCAGAAATTCTCACCGCATAACATAGGTCTGTTTTGATCTTGCTACCTGCGTTTTTTCTATCCAAATCACTACGAAATTTTTATGACGATTTGACATTTCCTCCAACAGCGATTCCCTTTGGTTTTTATAAAAAATTCTAATATTAACATTGATCTTTACATCTAATCTGCTGTACTGAAAATCTCAATTAAAATTTCAGCCGCACAACACAGTGGTTGATCTACTCACTGCATTTTTTCTATCCAAATCTCTACGAAAAAATTTTATGACGCTTTGACACATCTAATTAGCAGATTTCCATTTGGGTTGTCAAAAAAAATTCTTAATAAAAACCATTAATGTTTACGTCTAAACTGCTCTACTGAAAATCTGCACTGTGAATTCCCAGCCGTATAGTACAATTGTTTAATCATTGAGACTTATTTTTTGCCCAAATCTTCTATGAAATGTTTCATGATATATTTGACACTTCTAATCGGGGATTTCCCTTTGGTTTCGTCAAAAATTTTCAATATAAACTATGATATTTTATGTCCAATCTGTGACACTTGAAATCTGTGCTGCAGCAAATTTCAGCGCTATTGTTGCCTTAACGATTATTTGCACCTTGAACGAAATTCTTATAACCTTTTATATAGGGGGGGGGCTTCAATCTTAGCTCCATCTAAGATGGATCTAATGAGGAATCATCTCTACAAACAATTTGGGTGCTGTAAATTTATCACAAAACCTGCTAAAATTTTTCGAACGAGATTTTGCTATCGCAACTTACAACAATTGCCTATCTGTATACTGACGAAATTTTTCTGATTAAATTAGGACAGCGTGCTGCCATATAAACTGAGATTTTACTGTCATCACCTCAAATCTCTCAAGTTTGATGGAAATTTCATCGAGAATCGCTATTCTTCGACGACAATTCTGCTCTTACAAGAGAACACAATTTGCAGCAAACTTCACTGATTTCTATCAACTTGTGCTGCCATCTACCACAGATCTAAAACCTTCATCAATAGCTAAAACTCCACCAAACCACACCATCAAACTGCACCAAAACTAGCCATAAACCAGCTAAACTGCTCAGATAATCACAACCACACAACTTCTTTTCGACCACACTTCTCTCAACGATACCTTGCTTAACTCAGAAAACAAAGAGAGATCTTACATTTAAGATTGGAGGCATATTCATACGGCTCTAAGGAGGTAATCACAATGCTTAAATTTGAAGCCTTGGAGTGCGAATGGAGGATAAGATTCGGAGCTCTTTACCACACTCAGTTTGGGCGATACTACAGCCCGAAGAAATCATATCCAAGGAGAGAGCTCTACCAATCACACCAAGCCCAAAGAGACGGATTCCAAGAGGAGGGGAGGTCTAGATTGATACGACCTATCCAAGCATGAGGGTGGAATTCTAGTGGGAAGAACGGAGACCGATTGGTGGATCTCAGCGCGGGAGCGATATTTTCGACACCACAAAATGCGGATGCACTATGGTTGGAAATTGCAGCTATACATCTGAGAAGGGGAGGCAATACTGGTTTGACGGGTTTAAAGATTACTCATGGGTCATCTCTGGAGACCAATACAAGAAAGGACTATTAATCCGCTCGGACCAACGAGACGGAGAAACCTTGACGAACAAACTAGCAAAGATCCAACTACATCTTTACCATTCAGGGCAGTACCAAACTAGGTTTGAAAAGGTTATACTTAAACTTGTGATGGTTCAAAAACATACTAGGGACCTTATTTGAGGGGGCTTGAAGCCGGCGATCCGGGGGAGCAGTTCAAGCAAGACAAAGGTTTACAAGCCTATGGCAGCACCATCTATTTCGCACGGACACAAGAGGAGCGATCTGAAACATGAAGCTCATAGGCTAGGATCCTTCTCGACTCATACAATTACAGAAGCCCCTCAACCCCCAATATCACCGAGTCCCTGCACGAAAATGATGACAAGGAGAAAGAGATTTCAGGACGAAGATCTACGGAGGATTATGGTGCACGGCGATGAGCGTGGAGCCGCGAGCCTCACTGTAGAAAAGAGAGACTTCTTATGAGGAACCAATAGGAAGAATAGGTCATGGAAATTTAGAAGAGAGCTTGATAATGAAAAGGAAGATGCAGAAGAGAAGCCACAACCGATCGAGAAGTTACTGGACATGCAACTAGCGGTTACTCCAAAACCGCAAAACGATGAAAGTTGAAGGCCTTCTAAAAAAACACGATACTGGTCTCATCGACAGGGGCAACAATAATATACGTCCTAGATGTAAAGTGCTGTACGGTGGCCTTACCTATCGATGATTCAGTAGGTTGAGTAAAGTTTAACTAACGGATGGATTGGAAGTGTGTGACGTAGGCGCCGCGGGAGGAGAGGAAAACTGTACTGCAGGACCAAGAGATAATTGCAGATTTCATCCGCCTTTCTCTTGATGATCTGCGGCTATGCTCAAAAATTGATATGGTGACTAAATGAGGAAATTTTCTGGAATTTATTAACTAATTGAGATTTTACAGTAAAGGGAAACAGGTGATTCTACACGGGAAACAATGGGGGCGACGTAATGACGATTTGCACACAACAAAGGAGAAGGTTTGCATAAAGCATCAGTGGTTTTGTACAACTGAGCCAGCAAAAGTAAGGGAGAGCCAATAGAATGAAGGATCAAACCTATTCCCCCCATTGCTTGCTGAATTTTTAGATATTTGACGAAACACGGCAACCTAACTCTTGCCTCGGCATGATCATTGTAATACCGATTCTGCTGGGCAAACGGCAATGATTGGCGTATCAACATTAATATCATGCCGAAGGAGGAAAATAGATAAGGATTCTAAAGAGATGACCGAAAGAGGAGTATTCGGCAAGTTGCAGCCCTTACTTTCACTGATGCGCTCGTACGACAGCAGGACGAAAACATAGCGAAGTGCATGATACCAACTCCCTCATGGCAATCAACACGGACAAATACATTCCAATGAGCAGCTGAATTGCTAGATGAAGGGAGCACAAATCTCACAAAAGTGGCCCTTCGGGATCCGGGTATCATCAATATGAGTGTGCAAAGGACATGTCGGAAAACCACCTTTGAACACACATCAAAGTGGCCACGCATGAATATTTTTGTCAGAAGGTTTAGAATATTCCATGGGCATATCATATGAGAGGACGGTTGTTGGCGTGGACCCCTCCAAAATTGGAGCACTGAAGAATTCGGCTGAACCTCGTGTGGAACCTAAAATTGCTACGTGGCACAAGTCGCAAGTTCCATGAAAAAACCTGGAAGATCAGTGCACACTATTCCTTACTGAAAAAAAGCATATCTTCCAATGGTCGGACAAAGCCTACGATGCCTTCGACAAACGTAAGGAAAGGCCATGACGGACGACGGGTGCTAGCACTACCAGATTCCAAACGACCCTTCCTTTATGAGCCGACGACCGCATCTGGAGGTCGGCATCGGGAGTCCTTCTCATGCAAAGATGGTGACCACTCGATACATAGTAAGACATTGATCTCCTCCATTCAACAACAGGGAACAACAGGATAAGGAATAATACGCCCTTGTGCACGCAGCAACGACGGTGTGAGCCCCTGCTTGACAGGTCAGACCGATTTCAAATTAAAACCGATATAAAAGCCTAAATTACTTTTTGGAGCAAATAGCTATCTTCCCCCGAGCAGCCAAAAAGGGGAAAAAAACTTCTTATATTTGATCATGAAATTACTTACAAAAAGGGGAAAGAGGAATGTTGTGTTAGATGCACTCGCAGCTAGGCGAGCAAGATAAACTTTCGGCATTTCACTTCCCACAGTAGTAAACTTCATTAAGGATATTAGATGGAATGGTAGGTGACTCAGAGATAGTAAAATCATAAAAAAATTGGAGAAGCATCAAGTCCGTGGCACATTAAAATTTTTTTGGACTCAAAAGGAATACCTAATAAAGGCCGCACTGGATTATGACAAATTCATTGCATCTTTCACGAGCAAATTTTTGACTAAAGTTATTCCATATGCAGGGTACTAAATTGTGAAAAGGAGATATGCAATATCACCCACAAACGACAGCCAGACCAAAAGTTGTAAAGAGGGCTTGGAGGGACAGCCCAAGCCACACCAACTATGATTACTCAAGGAGAACTACAATAAGCCAAGTGTCATTGTTGAGAATGGATCGTGATCGGACGACGACGACCCACTATGAAGAGTGCTAATACAGTGGGTGAACCTACCAACGAAGATGCCTTGGGAGAACTATGACGGATGAAGATCACAAATTCAAAATCATGAATCATCAGCCTCGAGGCAAGGGCGTGGTGATTGAAGAGGGCGGGTTGTTAGGACTCAAGCTAGGGAAGAGTCCTAATTGATTAGGGGCATTCATGTAAACTACCTAAGCCGACCGGTTATTAAAGAGGTGAAGAGGCCGGCTACCGGCTAAGGTGGAGGTTATTTCGTAGAGAAGAATTGGAGTTGTAAGGAATATAAGAGTCTTGACAGTAGGAGGTCTTGCAATAGTAGTTTTATTAGGAGTGGTGAGAAGTAGGAGTCTTGAGTAGGAGCCTATGAGGGAGTTAGGGTTTTAGAAGCTTCTAAATAGCTATGATTCTCTCGTTTCATAAGCAATAGTGATATTTTTTGGCAGCCTTTGAGCAGGAATTGGCGGGGAAGGAACCCCTATAAGAGTCAGGGAGGCCGATCCCCTACAGAGAGAACCCAAGCTTGAATATGCAAGGTTTTAACACATTGACTTATCACTCAAGATGCCATCGTAAATGTCCTCCCATAGCGAAGTTAAGGTTTCTTGTAGGACTCTAGCTAGGAGAGTCCTTAATTGATTGCGGGATTCATGTAAAACTACCTCAGCCGACCTATTAAAGAGGTGCAGAGGCCGGCTAGGGTTGGAGGTTATTTCTTAAAGAAAGAATAGGAGTTTGTAAAAAGAATAGGAGTCTTGGTAGGAGTCTATAGGGAGTCTTGAGTAGAAGTCTTAATTTGAGTAGGAGTCTGAGTAAGAGTTCATAGGGTTAGGGTTAGAAACACTATAAACTAGTCATGTATCTACTCTTTTGATAGGCAATAGATGCATATTTTCTGCAGCCTTTGGCAAACTTGGGGAAAGGAACCCCTTATAGAGTTCATAGAGGACGATCCTAAAGCGTTGACCATCAGCTTAAATTTCAGGGTTCTACACTGTATCAGAGCATGTTCTTGGGTCTGCTGACCCTTTACAAAGCCATCCATCCTTCCCTCCACCGCGTCCCAAACAATTCCATAATACTTAAAGATCGTCACCAAAAATTCCGTGTAATATACACCACACAGATAGTTCTTGATCTCCCGTGAATTGCAACAGTTTGGTTCTACCTTACTGCTGCTGCAAGTTAGTTATCGTTATTCAAAATTATAAAAAAAAATTTGTTACTATATTGCGTGCATACTTTTCGGCGTAAAGTTTTATCTACCTGACGACTGGAAAGATTACATTGCAGAATTTCAGCAGGCATAGCACAGTCTGTTTGATCTTGTACCTAAGTTTCTCTATCAAACTCAACGAACATTTTTTGTGACAGCTTCGGACATTCTAATAGCAGATTTCTCTTTGGTTTGTCAAAAAAATTCATAATATAAACCATGATCTTTTACGTCTAATCTGCTATACTTAAAATCTGCACTTATAAAATTTCAGATACATAGCTTTAGTTGTTGATTTTTGCGATAGTTTTTTCTAGCCAAATCTCTCACATAAATTGTTATGATAGATTTTTACTTCCTAACAGTGGATTTCCTTTGGTTATCAAAAACTTCTCAATAAAACCATGGGCTTTACGTCCCAATCTGGTACACTTCAGAAATTGTGCTGCAGAAAATTTCAGACGCATAGGTGTTGCCCTTAAACCGATCTATGTTGAATATTTTTTTGAAAGAATTTTTCTCTATCACCTCATAAATCATCTTGGCTGCCATCTAAAGATGGGGACTATTGCGGAATATATCTCTAAAACAATTTGGGTTGCTGCAAATTCATCACAAAAACCGTTTGAAGTTTTCGACGAGGAATTTGCTATCGCCAAACTTACACCAATTTCCTTTGCATTTAAGGCCCAATTTTCTTAATTAAATGGGACATCTTGCTGCCTTATAAACTAGATTTTGCTGCCATTCCCTCTCAATCTCTCAAAGTTTTTGATGGAATTTTATCGAGAATCCGTGTTTTCGATGATAATTTGCGCTTAAAGATAAACACAATTCTGCAGCAAACTTCCACCGATTTCTATCAAAACCTTTGCTGCCATCTACACAGATCTAAAACCTTCTCGGTAGCCCTAAAACTCCACCCAAACCACACCCTCAAAACTGCACCTAAACTAACACAAAACAAGCTAAACCTGCCAGACTAAACCAATATCCACAACCCCTTAGACCATCATTCTCTTCAACCCATACTTGCCTTTTAACCCGAAACAAAAGGAGTCAAACACACAGATGGGGCATATTTTTTTCTAGGCTCCTAAAGAGGCATCAAAGGCTAAATTCGAAGCCTTGGAGGACGCGACATGGAGGATAGTGTGGATTAGGACTATCTTTACCCAAACTCAGTTTGGCAGACCCAAAAGCTCGGAAAGAATCCTATCAACGGAGAGAGCTCAACCAATCGCAACAATCCCGAGAGATGATTCAAGAGAGGAGAGGTTCAATGACTACTCAAAACTATCCACGAATGAGGGGGAAAAACTTCCCTAGAGGGGAGAACGAGACCCGATGGTTGGGAGGCTCGCGTGCGGAGCGTATTTTCGGTACCACAAAAATCCGTGGAATTGCATCTATGGTGGAAATTGCCGCTATACATCTGGAAGGGGAGGCCATACAATGGGTTCACTGGTTTAAATATGCTCATTGAGTTCTATCATGGCGGACATGCAAAGAAGGACTATTGTCCGCTTGGACCCAACCGATTACGAGAACCATTGACGTTCTAGAACAATCCGACAAACCTCTACCGTTCGGAGTACCAAACCAGGGTGTGAAATGTTATCTAATCAAACTAGTGATTGGTCTCAAAACAATAATTAACAGCTATTGGGGCCCTTTATTGAGGGCTTGAAGCCTAGGATTCCGGGAGAAGTAAAGCGACCAACCGTACACGCTTATGGCAAGCCATCTCTTTCGCCCGAATCAAGAGGAGCGGAAGAACCATGAAGCCGAGAACTAGGATCGCTTCTTCAACTACAAGCAAGAAGATCTAACGCCACCCTACTTACCAACCGAAGTCCTGCACAAAAATGAGGACAAGAGAAGGCTTCAGGAGCATCTAAGGAGGAGTTATGTGGCACCGCGATAGCCGGGGGGTCGTGGAGACACGAGCATCACTGTCCTAGAAAAGAGAGATTCTATGTTGAACCAGTAGTAGAAGAACGGTCATTGAATATCTAGAAGAGAGCCTTGATAAGAAAAGGAAAGATGCAGAAGAACGAGCCACACCGAGCGAAAGATACGGTACATGCACAGCCCGGCTACTAAAACACCGCAAACGATGAAAGTGAAGGTCTCTCAAACAAACTCGATCACTGTATCATCGCCCGGGCAGTCCTATTAGGAGTCTTGAGTAGGAGTCTTGAGTAGGAGTCTTGAGTAGGAGTCTTGAGTAGGAGTCTTGAGTAGGAGTCTTGAGTAGGAGTCTTGAGTAGGAGTCTTGAGTAGGAGTCTTGAGTAGGAGTCTTGAGTAGGAGTCTTGAGTAGGAGTCTTGAGTAGGAGTCTTGAGTAGGAGTCTTGAGTAGGAGTCTTGAGTAGGAGTCTTGAGTAGGAGTCTTGAGTAGGAGTCTTGAGTAGGAGTCTTGAGTAGGAGTCTTGAGTAGGAGTCTTGAGTAGGAGTCTTGAGTAGGAGTCTTGAGTAGGAGTCTTGAGTAGGAGTCTTGAGTAGGAGTCTTGAGTAGGAGTCTTGAGTAGGAGTCTTGAGTAGGAGTCTTGAGTAGGAGTCTTGAGTAGGAGTCTTGAGTAGGAGTCTTGAGTAGGAGTCTTGAGTAGGAGTCTTGAGTAGGAGTCTTGAGTAGGAGTCTTGAGTAGGAGTCTTGAGTAGGAGTCTTGAGTAGGAGTCTTGAGTAGGAGTCTTGAGTAGGAGTCTTGAGTAGGAGTCTTGAGTAGGAGTCTTGAGTAGGAGTCTTGAGTAGGAGTCTTGAGTAGGAGTCTTGAGTAGGAGTCTTGAGTAGGAGTCTTGAGTAGGAGTCTTGAGTAGGAGTCTTGAGTAGGAGTCTTGAGTAGGAGTCTTGAGTAGGAGTCTTGAGTAGGAGTCTTGAGTAGGAGTCTTGAGTAGGAGTCTTGAGTAGGAGTCTTGAGTAGGAGTCTTGAGTAGGAGTCTTGAGTAGGAGTCTTGAGTAGGAGTCTTGAGTAGGAGTCTTGAGTAGGAGTCTTGAGTAGGAGTCTTGAGTAGGAGTCTTGAGTAGGAGTCTTGAGTAGGAGTCTTGAGTAGGAGTCTTGAGTAGGAGTCTTGAGTAGGAGTCTTGAGTAGGAGTCTTGAGTAGGAGTCTTGAGTAGGAGTCTTGAGTAGGAGTCTTGAGTAGGAGTCTTGAGTAGGAGTCTTGAGTAGGAGTCTTGAGTAGGAGTCTTGAGTAGGAGTCTTGAGTAGGAGTCTTGAGTAGGAGTCTTGAGTAGGAGTCTTGAGTAGGAGTCTTGAGTAGGAGTCTTGAGTAGGAGTCTTGAGTAGGAGTCTTGAGTAGGAGTCTTGAGTAGGAGTCTTGAGTAGGAGTCTTGAGTAGGAGTCTTGAGTAGGAGTCTTGAGTAGGAGTCTTGAGTAGGAGTCTTGAGTAGGAGTCTTGAGTAGGAGTCTTGAGTAGGAGTCTTGAGTAGGAGTCTTGAGTAGGAGTCTTGAGTAGGAGTCTTGAGTAGGAGTCTTGAGTAGGAGTCTTGAGTAGGAGTCTTGAGTAGGAGTCTTGAGTAGGAGTCTTGAGTAGGAGTCTTGAGTAGGAGTCTTGAGTAGGAGTCTTGAGTAGGAGTCTTGAGTAGGAGTCTTGAGTAGGAGTCTTGAGTAGGAGTCTTGAGTAGAAGTCTAATGAGTAGGAGTCTTGAGTAAGAGTCCTATTAGGAGTTAGGGTTTAGAAACCCTATAATAGTCATGTATTCCTACTCTTTTGATAGGCAATAGATGAATATTTTCTGCAGCCTTGTGCAACAACTTGGAGGAAGGAACCCACTATAGAGTTCCAAGGAGGCCGATCCCCTAAAGAGTTGACCCCAAGCTTAGAATATGCAAGGGTTCTATCACTGGTATCAGAGCAGTGTTCTTGGTGTCTTGCTGCCCTTTCCACAGCCATCCATCATCCCTCCACAGCCGCCCAAAGCAATTCCCATAATTACTTAAAAGATCGTCACCAAATTCCGTTGTCATCTACACCATCACAGATCATCTTTTTGATCTCCCCGTGAATTGCAACAGGTTCTGGTTCCTACCTTACTGCTGCTGCAATTTAGTTATCTTTATTCAAAAATCTAAAAAAAAAATTTGTTCCTATATTGCTGCATAAACTTTTCGTCGTAAAGTTTTCATCTCTACGACGAAAGATACATTGCAGAATTTCAGCCGCATAGCACAGTCTGTTTGATCTTGCTACTACGTTTTCTCTATCAAAATCTCTACGAAATTTTTATGACAGCTTTGACACTTCCTAATAGCAGATTTCTCTTTGGTTTTGTCAAAAAATTCCTAATATAAACCATTGATCTTTTACGTCTAATCTGCTATACTTAAAAATCTGCACTATAAAATTTCAGCTACATAGCATAGTTTGTTTGATTTTGCTATTGCGTTTTTTTCTATCCAAATCTCTACAAAATTTTTATGATAGATTTGATACTTCCTAACAGTGGATTTCCTTTTGGTTTTATCAAAAACTTCTCAATATAAACCACTGGTCTTTTACGTCCAATCTGCTACACTTCAAAATCTGTGCTGCAGAAAATTTCAGCCGCATATTGTTGCCTTAACCGATCTATTTGTAATCTTTTTTGAACGAAATTTTCTCTATACCTCATAAATCATCTTGGCTTCCATCTAAGATTGATCTATTGAGGAATATATCTCTAAAAACAATTTTGTGTTGCTGCAAATTTTCATCACAAACCGTTGAAATTTTTCGACGAGAATTCTGCTATCGCAACTTACACCAATTTCCTTGCTATTATACTGCCAAAATTTTCTTAATTAAATTGGACATCCTTGCTGCCATATAAACTAAGATTTTGCTGCCAATTCCCTCCTCAAATCTCTCAAGTTTTTGATGGAAATTTTATCGAGAATCCGCTGTTTCTTCGATGATAATTCTGCTCTTACAAGATAACACAATTCTGCAGCAAACTTCCACCGATTTCTATCAAACCTTTGCTGCCATCTACCACAGATCTAAAACCTTCATCGGTAGCCCTAAAACTCCACCAAACCACACCCTCAAACTGCACCTAAAACTACCACAAAACAAGCCTAAACCGCAGCCTACATCCACTAATCCACCAACCCTTTCGACCATCACTTCTCTCAACCCATACTTGCCTTTAACCCGACAACAAAAGAGAGATCTAAACATCACAGATTTGGAGGCATATTCTATGGCATCTAAAGAGGCAATCAATGCTAAATTCGAAGCCTTGGAGGCGCGAATGGAGGATAAGATTCGGACTCTCTTTACCAAACTCAGTTTGGGCCGACCACTAAGCTCGAAGAAATCATATCAAGGAGAGAGCTCTAACCAATCGCACCAAGCCCGAAGAGATGACTTCCAAGAGAGGAGAGGTTCAATGACTGATCTCAACTATCCACGAATGAGGGTGGACTTCCCTAGATGGGAAGAAGGAGACCCGATTGGTTGGATCTCGCGTGCGGAGCGATATTTTCGGTACCACAAAACCGTGGATGCATCTATGGTGGAAATTGCAGCTATACATCTTGAAGGGGATGCCATACAATGGTTTCACTGGTTTAAATATGCTCATGGAGTTCTCTCATGGCGACAATTCAAAGAAGGACTATTGATCCGCTTTGGACCAACCGATTACGAGAACATTGACGTTCTAGCAAAGATCCGACAAACCTCTACCGTTCGGGAGTACCAAACCAGGTTTGAAATGTTATCTAATCAAACTCGTGATTGGTCTCAAAAACAGCTATTGGGGACCTTTATTGAGGGCTTGAAGCCGGAGATCCGGGGAGAAGTTAAAGCACGACAACCGTACACGCTTATGGCAGCCATCTCTTTCGCACGACATCAAGAGGAGCGATTGAACCATGAAGCCCGAAGAACTAGGATCGCTTCTCAACCTACAATGCAGAAGCTCTCAGCCCCCCCTACTATCAACCGAGTCCCTGCACCAAAAATGATGACAAGAGAAGAGCTTCAGGAGCAATCTACGGAGGAGTTATGTTGGCACCGCGATGAGCCGTGGAGCCACGAGCATCACTGTAGAAAAGAGAGACTTCTTATGATTGAACCAGTAGAAGAAGAGGTCATTGAATATCTAGAAGAGAGCCTTGATAATGAAAAGGAAGATGCAGAAGAAGAGCCACAACCGATCGAAGTTACGGTACATGCACTAGCCGGCTACTCAAACCCGCAAACGATGAAAGTTGAAGGTCTTCTCAAACAACAATCGATCACTGTTATCATCGACACGGGCAGTACTAATAACTTCCTAGATAGTAAAGTTGCTATTCGGATGGCCTTACCTATCGATTATTACAGTAGGTTTGACGTCAAGTTCACCAACGGATGGATTTTGAAGTGTGATCGTAGGCGCCCGCGGGAGAAACTGTTACTGTAGGACCAAGAGATAATTACAGATTTCTTCCTCTCTCTTGATGATCATGAGGCTATGCTCAAAATTGAATGGTTGACAACATTAGGTAATATTTTCTGGAATTTTATGAAACTAATTTTGAGATTTTACTGTAAAGGGAAACAGGTGATTCTACACGGGAAACATGGGGGCGACGTAATGACGATTTGCACACAACAAATGGAGAAGGTTTTGCATAAAGCATGTAGTGGCTTTTTGGTACAACTTGAGTAGCAAACTAAGGGAGAGCCAATAGAATTTGAAGATCCAAACTTACTTCCTTTGCTTGCTGAATTTTCAGATATATTTGACGAACCGCGCAACCTACCTCTTGCCCATCGACATGATCATTGTATACCGATTCTCCTGTAAATATTTGGCTATATCAATATTCATATCTGCAGAAGGATGAAATAGAAAGGATTATAAAAGAGATGCTCAAAACAGGAGTTATTCGACCAAGTTGCAGCCCCTACTCTTCATCAATGCTCTTCGTACGAAAGAAGGACGAAACATGGCGAATGTGCGTTGATTACCAAACCCTCAACGGAATAACCGTCAAGGGTAAATATCCTATTCCAATAGCAGATGAATTGCTAAATGAAAGGGAGCACAAATCTTCACAAAGCTGGACCTTCGATCCGGGTATCATTAAATATGAGGGTGCAAAGAAGATATACCGAAAACTACCTTTTGAACAAACAACGACCACTACAAATTTTTGCTTTCTTCACCAGGGCATATCATATCAGAGGAACGTGTGATAGTGGACCCCTCTAAAATTGGAGCAATGCAAAACTGGCTGACCTCGAGGAACATAAAATTGCTACGTGGCTTTCTCAGTTTAATAGACTACAATCGCAAGTTCATGAAAAACTATGGAAAGATCAGTGCATCACTTATTCCCTTACTGAAAAATGATATCTTCCAATGGATGGACAAAGCCTCCGCTGCCTTCGACAAACTTATGGCAGCCATGACGACGACGCCGGTGCTAGCACTACCAAATTTCAACCGACCCTTCATTATTGAGGTCGATGCATCTGGAATCGGAATTGGAGCCATTCTCATGCAAGATTGTCGACTACTCACATACACTAGCAAGGCATTATCTCCCTTCCATCAAAATATATCAACATATGACAAGGAGATGCTTGCCATTGTGCGCGCAGCAACGAGGTGGAGACCCTACTTGATCGGTCGACGATTTCAAATTAAAACTGACCATAAAAGCCTCAAGTACTTTTTGGAGCAAAAGATATCATCCCTTGAGCAGGAAAAATGGGTAACAAAACTTCTTGGATTTGATTATGAAATAACTTACAAAAAGGGGAAAGAGAATGTTGTTGCAGATGCGCTTTCACAACTACCTGAGCAAGCTGAATTTTTGATCGTTTCACTTTCGACTAGCAACTTCCTTGAGGATGTTAAGATGGAATGGTAAGAAGATCTAGAGACTAGTAAGATTATAAAAAAATTGGAGGAAGCACTAATAAACTCTGTGGCTCATTACAATTGGGACTCAAAAGAATTATGCTATAAGGGACGCATTGTGCTTGTGCCAAATTCTACTTGCATCTTCACAAGCAGATTTTGGACAGAGTTATTCCATATGCAGGGCGCTAAATTGAAAAGGAGTACGACGTATCACCCACAAACCGATGGCCAGACGGAAGTGATAAACAGGTGCTTGGAGATAGCCCAAAGCCACCCACCGAATATGACTACCCAAAGAGAACTCCAGACCCAGTTGAGTGTTATTATTAATCGACGGATCGTGACTCGATGACGACGACCCATTACTAAAGTACTAATACAATGGGTGAACTTACTAGTAGAAGGTGTCACTTGGGAGAACTATGACGACTTGAAGATCAAATTCATAGAATTCATGGATTGTTAGCCTTGAGGACAAGGCTGATTTGAAGAGGGCGGGTCTGTTAGGACTCTAGCTAGGAGAGTCCTAATTGATTGGGGCATTCATGTAAAACCTACCTAAGCCGACCCTTATTAAACCTAGTTTGGTACCCCTGAATGGTGGAGGTTTGTTCGATCATTACTAATTGTTAGTCAATGTTCTTGTAATCGGTTGATCCGAAGTGGGTGAGCAGTCATTTAATCGCTGCTATTGAAGTCATGCGGGCATCAGTATTGCTGGTCGGGGAGTGAGCATAGTCCTCCACGCTTCATAGTTCAATCACTGCGATTGAAGTCGTGCGAAAGATACGGCTGTCCTAAGCGTGTACGGTTGTCGCACTTTAACTTCTCCCCGGTTCTCCAGCTTCAAGCTCTCAATAAAGTTCCCAATATCTGTTTTAGACCAATCACGATTTTGACTCGAAAACATTTCAAACCTAGTTTGGTCCACTGAACGATGGAGGTTTGTTGGATCTTTGCTAATTGTCCGTCAATGTTCTTGTAATCGGTTGGTCCGATGTGGATGAGCAGTCCTTCTTTGAATTGTCACCATGAGAGGACTCCATGAGTGTGTTGAAACCAGTCAAACTACTATATGTCATCCCCTTCAAGATGTATAGCCGTAATTTCCACAATAGATGCATTCATAGTTTTGTGGTACCGATCAAATCGCTCCGCGCAAGAGATCCAACTATTAGGGTCTCCTTCTTCCCATCTAGGGAAGCACACCCTCATGCGCGAAAGTTGGGATCACTCATAGAGCCTCCCTCTCATGGAATTCATCTCTTTGGGATTGGTGAGAGATTGGAAAGAGATCTCTCATTGATATGATTTCTTCGGGCTTGGTGGTCGTCGCAAACCGAGTTCGGTAAAGAGAGACTGAATCTTATCCTTCATTCGTACATCGAAAGCATCGAATTTAGCATTGAATATATCCTCAGATGCCATAGTATATGCCTCCAAATATGCGAAGTTAAGGTCTCTTTTTTATTAACGGGTTAAAGGCATGTATAGGTTGAGAGAAGTGATCGTCGAAAGGGTTGTTGAATAGGTGGATGTTGTATGTAGCGGTTTAGGCTTGTTTTGTGACTGTTTTGGGTGCAGTTTGAGGGCATCGTTTGGTGGTCTTTTAGGGCTTTGAATAAAAGTTTTTGATCAATGGAAGATGGCAGCAAAGGTTTGATAGAAATCAGTGGAAGATACTGCAAGTATTTGTTTTGTCAGAGTAGAATCCTCGTCGAAGAAATAGTGGTTTCTCGACGAAATTTCCTCCAAAAACCATGAGAGATTTGAGGAAGGAAATGACAGCAAAATCTAAGTTTATTTGACTACAAGGATGTCCAATTTAATCAAGAGAATTTTGGCTGTACAATAGCAATGAAATCGGTGCAAGTTGTGATAGCAGAATTCTCGTCGAAAAATTTTCGCGGTTTGTGATGAAAATTTGCCGTAACACAACATCATTTTTAGAGATGAATTCTTCAATATATCAATCTTAGATTAAAGCCAAGATGATCAATGAATTACTGTAGCAGCAATCCGACACCTGTAGCGACGGCTACAAAATGGCTTTCATTTTCTACAGCGATGCTCATGGCTCCATGACTCGTCGCAATGCCAACATAATACCTTCGCAAATCCCTCCCGAAGCTCGTCTCTTATCAAGCAAGCTTTACGGTGCAGGGACTCGATTGACGGACAACTAGCAAAGATACGCAAAGATCTTCTTCATGTTCATGGCTCTCTTCTGGAAGTTCAATGACCTCTTCTTCTACTAGTTCAATCATAAGAAGTCTCCCATTACAATAACGATGCTCACGGCTCGATGGCTCTATCGCAGTGCCGACATAATCCTTTCGTAGATCGTTCCCGAAGCTCTTCTCTCGTCAAACATTTTAGTGCATGGACTCGGATGACAGTAGGGGGTGCTAAGGGCATCAGTATTGCTGGTCCGGCTTAGTCCTCCAAGCTTCATAGTTCAATCACTGTCATAGTGCCGAAAGATATGGCTGCCATAAGCGTGTACTGTTGTCACACTTTAACTTCTCCCCGGATCTCTGGCTTCAAGCCCTCAATAAAGGTCCCCGATAGCTATTTTTAGACCAATCACGATTTTGATTCGATAACATTTCAAACCTAGTTTGGTACCCCTGAATGGTGGAGGTTTGTTCGATCATTACTAATTGTCCATCAATGTTCTTGTAATCGATTGGTCCGAAGTGGGTGAGCAGTCATTTAATCGCTGCTATTGAAGTCGTGCGGGCATCAGTATTGCTGGTCGGGGAGCGAGCATAGTCCTCCACGCTTCATAGTTCAATCACTGCTATTGAAGTCGTGCGAAAGATACGGCTGTCCTAAGCGTGTACGGTTGTCGCGCTTTAACTTCTCCCCGGTTCTCCAGCTTCAAGCTCTCAATAAAGGTTCCCAATATCTGTTTAGACCAATCACGATTTTGACTCGATAACATTTCAAACCTAGTTTGGTACCACTGAACGATGGAGGTTTGTTGGATCTTTGCTAATTGTCCGTCAATGTTCTTGTAATCGGTTGGTCCGATGTGGATGAGCAGTCCTTCTTTGAATTGTCACCATGAGAGGACTCCATGAGTGTGTTGAAACCAGTCAAACTACTATATGTCATCCCCTTCAAGATGTATAGCCGTAATTTCCACAATAGATGCATTCATAGTTTTGTGGTACCGATAAAATCGCTCCACGCAAGAGATCCAACCTATTAGGGTGTCCTCTTCCCATCTAGGGAAGCACACCCTCATGCGCGGAAAGTTGGGATCACTCATAGAGCCTTCCCTCTCATGGAATTCATCTCTTTGGGATTGGTGAGAGATTGGAAAGAGATCTCTCATTGATATGATTTCTTCGGGATTGGTGGTCGTCGCAAACCTAGTTCGGTAAAGAGAGACTGAATCTTATCCTTCATTCGTACATCGAAAGCATCGAATTTAGCATTGAATATATCCTCAGATGCCATAGTATATGCCTCCAAATATGCGAAGTTAAGGTCTCTTTTTTATTAACGGGTTAAAGGCATGTATAGGTTGAGAGAAGTGATCGTCGAAAGGGTTGTTGAATAGGTGGATGTTGTATGTAGCGGTTTAGGCTTGTTTTGTGACTATTTTGGGTGCAGTTTGAGGGCATCGTTGGTGGTCTTTTAGGGCTTTGGGTGCAGTTTGAGGGCATCGTTTGGTGGTCTTTTAGGGCTTTGAATAAAAGTTTTTGATCAATGGAAGATGGCAGCAAAGGTTTGATAGAAATCAGTGGAAGATACTGCAAGTATTTGTTTTGTTAGAGTAGAATCCTCTTCGAAGAAATAGTGGTTTCTCGACAAAATTTCCTCCAAAAACCATGAGAGATTTCAGAAAGGAAATGACAGCAAAATCTAAGTTTATTTAACTACAAGGATGTCCAATTTAATCAAGAAAATTTTGGCTGTCCAATAGCAATGAAATCGGTGCAAGTTGTGATAGCAGAATTCTCGTCGAAAAATTTTCGCGGTTTGTGATGAAAATTTGCCGTAACACAACATCATTTTTAGAGATGAATTCTTCAATATATCAATCTTAGATTAAAGCCAAGATGATCTATGAATTACTGTAGCAGCAATCCGACACCTGTAGCGACGGCTACAAAATGGCTTTCATTTTCTACAGCGATGCTCATGGCTCCACGACTCGTCGCAATGCCAACATAATACCTTCGCAAATCCCTCCCGAAGCTCGTCTCTTATCAAGCAAGCTTTACGGTGCAGGGACTCGATTGACGGACAACTAGCAAAGATACGCAAAGATCTTCTTCATGTTCATGGCTCTCTTCTGGAAGTTCAATGACCTCTTCTTCTACTAGTTCAATCATAAGAAGTCTCCCATTACAATAACGATGCTCACGGCTCGATGGCTCGTCGCAGTGCCGACATAATCCTTTCGTAGATCGTTCCCGAAGCTCTTCTCTCGTCAAACATTTTAGTGCATGGACTCGGATGATCAGTAGGGGATGCTAAGGGCATCAGTATTGCTGGTCCGGGAGCGAGCTTAGTCCTCCAAGCTTCATAGTTCAATCACTTCATAGTCCGAAAGATATGGCTGCCATAAGCGTGTACGGTTGTCGCGCTTTAACTTCTCCCCGGATCTCTGGCTTCAAGCCCTCAATAAAGGTCCCCGATAGCTATTTTTAGACCAATCACGATTTTGATTCGATAACATTTCAAACCTAGTTTGGTACCCCTGAATGGTGGAGGTTTGTTCGATCATTACTAATTGTCCGTCAATGTTCTTGTAATCGGTTGGTCCGAAGTGGGTGAGCAGTCATTTAATCGCTGCTATTGAAGTCAGTGCGGGCATCAGTATTGCTGGTCGGGGAGCGAGCATAGTCCTCCACGCTTCATAGTTCAATCACTGCTATTGAAGTCGTGCGAAAGATACGGCTGTCCTAAGCGTGTACGGTTGTCGCGCTTTAACTTCTCCCCGGTTCTCCAGCTTCAAGCTCTCAATAAAGGTTCCCAATATCTGTTTTAGACCAATCACGATTTTGACTCGATAACATTTCAAACCTAGTTTGGTACCACTGAACGATGGAGGTTTGTTGGATCTTTGCTAATTGTCCGTCAATGTTCTTGTAATCGGTTGGTCCGATGTGGATGAGCAGTCCTTCTTTGAATTGTCACCATGAGAGGACTCCATGAGTGTGTTGAAACTAGTCAAACTACTATATGTCATCCCCTTCAAGATGTATAGCCGTAATTTCCACAATAGATGCATTCATAGTTTTGTGGTACCGATAAAATCGCTCCGCGTAAGAGATCCAACTATTAGGGTCTCCTTCGTCCCATCTAGCGAAGCACACCCGTCATGCGCGGAAAGTTGGGATCACTCATAGAGCCTCCCTTCTCATGGAATTCATCTCTTTGGGTTGGTGAGATTGGAAAGAGATCTTCATTGATATGATTTCTTCGGGCTTGGTGGTCGTCGCAAACCGAGTTCGGTAAAGAGAGTCTGAATCTTATCCTTCATTCGTACATCGAAAGCATCGAATTTAGCATTGAATATATCCTCAGATGCCATAGTATATGCCTCCAAATATGCGAAGTTAAGGTCTCTTTTTTATTAACGGGTTAAAGGCATGTATAGGTTGAGAGAAGTGATCGTCGAAAGGGTTGTTGAATAGGTGGATGTTGTATGTAGCAGTTTAGGCTTGTTTTGGGACTATTTTGGGTGCAGTTTGAGGGCATCGTTTGGTGGTCTTTTAGGGCTTTGAATAAAAGTTTTTGATCAATGGAAGATGGCAGCAAAGGTTTGATAGAAATCAGTGGAAGATACTGCAAGTATTTGTTTTGTCAGAGTAGAATCCTCGTCGAAGAAATAGTGGTTTCTCGACGAAATTTCCTCCAAAAACCATGAGAGATTTGAGGAAGGAAATGACAGCAAAATCTAAGTTTATTTGACTACAAGGATGTCCTATTTAATCAAGAGAATTTTGGCTGTACAATAGCAATGAAATCGGTGCCAGTTGTGATAGCAGAATTCTCGTCGAAAAATTTTCACGATTTGTGATGAAAATTTGCCGTAACACAACATCATTTTTAGAGATGAATTCTTCAATATATCAATCTTAGATTAAAGCCAAGATGATCAATGAATTACTGTAGCAGCAATCCGACACCTGTAGCGACGGCTACAAAATGGCTTTCATTTTCTACAGCGATGCTCATGGCTCCACGACTAGTCGCAATGCCAACATAATACCTTCGCAAATCCCTCCCGAAGCTCGTCTCTTATCAAGCAAGCTTACGGTGCAGGGACTCGATTGACGGACAACTAGCAAAGATACGCAAAGATCTTCTTCATGTTCATGGCTCTCTTATGGATGTTCAATGATCTCTTCTTCTACTAGTTCAATCATAAGAAGTCTCCCATTACAATAACGATGCTCACGGCTCGATGGCTCGTCGCAGTGCCGACATAATCCTTTCGTAGATCGTTCCCGAAGCTCTTCTCTAGTCAAACATTTTAGTGCATGGACTCGGATGACAGTAGGGGGTGCTAAGAGCATCAGTATTGCTGGTCCGGGAGCGAGCTTAGTCCTCCAAGCTTCATAGTTCAATCACTTCATAGTCCGAAAGATATGGCTGCCATAAGCGTGTACGGTTGTCGCGCATTAACTTCTCCCCGGATCTCTAGCTTTAAGCCCTCAATAAAGGTCCCCAATAGCTATTTTTAGACCAATCACGATTTTGATTCGATAACATTTCAAACCTAGTTTGGTACCCCTGAATGGTGGAAGTTTGTTCGATCATTACTAATTGTCCGTCAATGTTCTTGTAATCGGTTGGTCCGAAGTGGGTGAGCAGGTCATTTAATCGCTGCTATTGAAGTCGTGCGGGCATCAGTATTGCTGATCGGGGAGCGAGCATAGTCCTCCACGCTTCATAGTTCAATCACTGCTATGGAACTCGAGCGAAAGATACGGCTGTCCTAAGCGTGTACGGTTGTCGCGCTTTAACTTCTCCCCGGTTCTGCAGCTTCAAGCTCTCAATAAAGGTTCCCAATATCTCTTTTAGACCAATCACGATTTTGACTCGATAACATTTCAAACCTAGTTTGGTACCACTGAACGATGGAGGTTTGTTGGATCTTTGCTAATTGTCCGTCAATGTTCTTGTAATCGGTTGGTCCGATGTGGATGAGCAGTCCTTCTTTGAATTGTCTCCATGAGAGGACTCCATGAGTGTGTTGAAACCAGTCAAACTACTATATGTCATCCCCTTCAAGATGTATAGCTGTAATTTCCAGAATAGATACATTCATAGTTTTGTTGTACCGATAAAATCGCTCCGCGCAAAAGATCCAACCATTCGGGTCTCCTTCTTCCCATCTAGGGAAGCACACCCTCATGCGCGGAAAGTTGGGATCACTCATAGAGCCTCCCTTCTCATGGAATTCATCTCTTTGGGTTGGTGAGATTGAAAAGAGATCTATCATTGATATGATTTCTTCGGGCTTGGTGGTCGTCGCTAACCGAGTTCGGTAAAGAGAGTCTGAATCTTATCCGAATGTACATCGAAAGTATCGAATTTAGCATTGAATATATCCTCAGATGCCATAGTATATGCCTCCAAATATGCGAAGTTAAGGTCTCTTTTTTATTAACGGGTTAAAGGCATGTATAGGTTGAGAGAAGTGATCGTCGAAAGGGTTGTTGAATAGGTGGATGTTGTATGTAGCGGTTTAGGCTTGTTTTGTGACTGTTTTGGGTGCAGTTTGAGGGCATCGTTTGGTGGTCTTTTAGGGCTTTGAATAAAAGTTTTTGATCAATGGAAGATGGCAGCAAAGGTTTGATAGAAATCAGTGGAAGATACTGCAAGTATTTGTTGTCTTGTAAGAGTAGAATCCTCGTCGAAGATATAGTGGTTTCTCGACGAAATTTCTCCAAAAACCATGAGAGATTTGAGTAAGGAAATGACAGCAAAATCTCAGTTTATTTGACTGCAAGGATGTCCAATTTAATCAAGAGAATTTTGGCTGTACAATAGCAATGAAATCGGTGCATGTTGTGATAGCAGAATTCTCGTCGAAAAATTTTCACGGTTTGTGATGAAAATTTGTCGTAACACAACATCATTTTTAGAGATGAATTCTTCAATATATCAATCTTAGATTAAAGCCAAGATGATCTATGAATTGCTGTAGCAGCTATCCGACACCTGTAGCGACGGCTACAAAATGGCTTTCATTTTCTACAGCGATGCTCATGGTTCCACGACTCGTCACAATGCCAACATAATACCTTCGCAAATCCCTCCCGAAGCTCGTCTCTTATCAAGTAAGCTTTACGGTGCAGGGACTCGATTGACGGACAACTAGCAAAGATACGCAAAGATCTTCTTCATGTTCATGGCTCTCTTCTGGAAGTTCAATGACCTCTTCTTCTACTAGTTCAATCATAAGAAGTCTCCCATTACAATAACGATGCTCACGGCTCGATGGCTCGTTGCAGTGCCGACATATTCCTTTCGTAGATCGTTCCCGAAGCTCTTCTCTCGTCAAACATTTTAGTGCATGGACTCGGATGACAGTAGGGGTTGCTAAGGGCATCAGTATTGGTGGTCCGGGAGCGAGCTTAGTCCTCCAAGTTTCATAGTTCAATCACTTGATAGTCCGAAAGATATGGCTGCCATAAGCATGTACGGTTGTCGCGCTTTAACTTCTCCCCGGATCTCTGGCTTCAAGCCCTCAATAAAGGTCCCCGATAGCTATTTTTAGACCAATCACGATTTTGATTCGATAACATTTCAAACCTAGTTTGGTACCCCTGAATGGTGGAGGTTTGTACGATCATTACTAATTGTCCGTCAATGTTCATGTAATCGGTTGGTCCGAAGTGGGTGAGCAGTCATTTAATCGCTGCTATTGAAGTCGTGCGGGCATCAGTATTGCTGGTCGGGGAGCGAGCATAGTCCTCCACGCTTCATAGTTCAATCACTGCTATTGAACTCGTGCGAAAGATACGGCTGTCCTAAGCGTGTACGGTTGTCGCACTTTAACTTCTCCCCGGTTCTCCAGCTTCAAGCTCTGAATAAAGGTTCCCAATATCTCTTTTAGACCAATCACGATTTTGACTCGATAACATTTCAAACCTAGTTTGGTACCACTGAACGATGGAGGTTTGTTGGATCTTTGCTAATTGTCCGTCAATGTTCTTGTAATCGGTTGGTTCGATGTGGATGAGCAGTCCTTCTTTGAATTGTCACCATGAGAGGACTCCATGAGTGTGTTGAAACCAATCAAACTACTATATGTCATCCGCTTCACGATGTATAGCTGTAATTTCCAGAATAGATGCATTCATAGGTTTGTTGTACCGATAAAATCGCTCTGCGCAAAAGATCCAACCATTAGGGTCTCCTTCTTCCCATCTAGGGAAGCACACCCTCATGCGCGGAAAGTTGGGATCACTCATAGAGCCTCCCTTCTCATGGAATTCATCTCTTTGGGTTGGTGAGATTGGAAAGAGATCTATCATTGATATGATTTCTTCGGGCTTGGTGGTCGTCTGAAACCGAGTTCGGTAAAGAGAGTCTGAATCTTATCCTTCATTCGTACATCGAAAGTATCGAATTTAGCATTGAATATATCCTCAGATGGCATAGTATATGCCTCCAAATATGCGAAGTTAAGGTCTCTATTTTATTAACGGGTTAAAGCATGTATAGGTTGACAGAAGTGATCGTCGAAAGGGTTGTTGAATAGGTGGATGTTGTATGTAGCGGTTTAGGCTTGTTTTGTGACTGTTTTGGGTGCAGTTTGAGGGCATCGTTTGGTGGTCTTTTAGGGCTTTGAATAAAAGTTTTTGATCAATGTAAGATGGCAGCAAAGGTTTGATAGAAATCGGTGGAAGATACTGCAAGTATTTGTTGTCTTGTAAGGGTAGAATCCTCGTCGAAGAAATAGTGGTTTCTCGACGAAATTTCTCCAAAAACCATGAGAGATTTCAGTAAGGAAATGACAGCAAAATCTCAGTTTATTTGACTGCAAGGATGTCCAATTTAATCAAGAGAATTTTGGCTGTACAATAGCAATGAAATCGGTGCATGTTGTGATAACAGAATTCTCGTCGAAAAATTTTCACGGTTTGTGATGAAAATTTGCCATAACACAACATCATTTTTAGAGATGAATTCTTCAATATATCAATCTTAGATTAAAGCCAAGATGATCTATGAATTGCTGTAGCAGCAATCCGACACCTGTAGCGACGGCTACAAAATGGCTTTCATTTTCTACAGCGATGCTCATGGTTCCACGACTCGTCACAATGCCAACATAATACCTACGCAAATCCCTCCCGAAGCTCGTCTCTTATCAAGCAAGCTTTACGGTGCAGGGACTCGATTGACGGACAACTAGCAAAGATACGCAAAGATCTTCTAGTTCATGGCTCTCTTCTGGAAGTTCAATGACCTCTTCTTCTACTAGTTCAATCATAAGAAGTCTCCCATTACAATAACGATGCTCACGGCTCGATGGCTCGTCGCAGTGCCGACATATTCCTTTCGTAGATCGTTCCCGAAGCTCTTCTCTCGTCAAACATTTTAGTGCATGGACTCGGATGACAGTAGGGGGTGCTAAGGGCATCAGTATTGGTGGTCCGGGAGCGAGCTTAGTCCTCCAAGTTTCATAGTTGAATCACTTGATAGTCCGAAAGATATGACTGCCATAAGCGTGTACGGTTGTCGCGCTTTAACTTCTCCCCGGATCTCTGGCTTCAAGCCCTCAATAAAGGTCCCCGATAGCTATTTTTAGACCAATCACGATTTTGATTCGATAACATTTCAAACCTAGTTTGGTAACCCTGAATGGTGGAGGTTTGTACGATCATTACTAATTGTCCGTCAATGTTCATGTAATCGGTTGGTCCGAAGTGGGTGAGCAGTCATTTAATCGCTGCTATTGAAGTCGTGCGGGCATCAGTATTGCTGGTCGGGGAGCGAGCATAGTCCTCCACGCTTCATAGTTCAATCACTGCTATTGAACTCGTGCGAAAGATACGGCTGTCCTAAGCGTGTACGGTTGTCGCACTTTAACTTCTTCCCGGTTCTCCAGCTTCAAGCTCTGAATAAAGGTTCCCAATATCTCTTTTAGACCAATCACGATTTTGACTCGATAACATTTCAAACCTAGTTTGGTACCACTGAACGATGGAGGTTTGTTGGATCTTTGCTAATTGTCCGTCAATGTTCTTGTAATCGGTTGGTTCGATGTGGATGAGCAGTCCTTCTTTGAATTGTCACCATGAGAGGACTCCATGAGTGTGTTGAAACCAGTCAAACTACTATATGTCATCCCCTTCAAGATGTATAGCCGTAATTTCCACAATAGATGCATTCATAGTTTTGTGGTACCGATAAAATCGCTCCGCGCAAGAGATCCAACCATTAGGGTCTCCTTCTTCCCATCTAGGGAAGCACACCCTCATGCGCGGAAAGTTGGGATCACTCATAGAGCCTCCCCTCTCATGGAATTCATCTCTTTGGGATTGGTGAGATTGGAAAGAGATCTATCATTGATATGATTTCTTC
>CM017193.1:25365861-25534487 GCA_004837865.1 Musa balbisiana | reverse complement strand
GTTTAATCAAGAGAATTTTGGCAGTACAATAGCAAAGAAATCGGTGCAAGTTGTGATAGCAGAATTCACATCGAAAAATTTCGACGATTTTTGATGAAAATTTCCATAACACAAAATCATTTTTAGAGATAAATTATTTGATATTTTTATCTTAGATGGAATACAAGATGATCTATGAATTACTGTAGCGGGAAGATGAAATGACTTCCCTTTTCTACAGCGATGCTCACGGCTCCACAAGTCATCGAAATGCTAACATAATCCCTTCACAAATCGCTCACGAAGCTCTTTTCTTATCAACCTTTACGGTGCAAGGACTCGATTGATGGACAACATGCCTCTTCATGTTCAAGGCTCTCTTCTGAATATTCAATGACCTGTTCTTCTAATGCTTCAATCATAACAAGTCTCCTATTGCAATAACGATGCTCACGGTTCCACGGCTCGTCAAAGTGCCAACATAATGATACCGGGGAGGGTAAAAATGCAGAATGGATTTCGAAAGAAAATTGATAGAACAGTTGTTCAGATAGAAAATGTCACAGGAGACAAGGAATGAATTCTTGATAAAACTTTGATAAGATGAAAAATAGCTCACCACCCAGTTTAAAATCAAAAGGGATACAGAAAGATCACCACCCTAATGACAATAAACAAGCATACAGAACTGAAAGCAAAAGACTCACCACTCAAGGATGCATCCAAGAGATACAGAGTTCAAAAGATCAGTTCAAGAGAGCTTCTCTAATATTCTTAGTTTTCTAAAGACCCTTTCAAAGCCCTAAACATGAAAATAAATACTAGTGCATGAAACAACCCTTCATACATAGGGAATTTCAAAATTAAGTCCTTTAGAGCTGCCAACCACCTCCTTTAATCGAAATTAAGTCCTTCACAGCTGCCAACCACCTCATTTAATGTATTCCTTAGCCATGAAGAAAAGTACTATGAGATAGCTTTACTTTTGTACAGGAAATATGCTGATGAGCTGTCTTATCTGAATTGACTGAGTTGAAGATTATGGGGCAATATTGTTGGCTAAAAAAAAAAATCATATTATCAGCATCGTCCATATGAACAGATTGTAGCAAATTAGACACTCCCATGTTAATCTCCCCTGGTTGAAAAAGACTTGTCCTCAAGTCTTTGTTTGTTTCGTCAATAAGATTATGAAAAGGACTTAAATCAGCTACATTAAATGTTGGGGATACTCCGTAATCTTTAGGTAGCTCAATCTCATAAGCATTTTTGCCAATTCTCTTAAGCACCTTGAATGGACCATCAGCCTTTGGTTTCAGTTTTCCAAATTTGCCCGGCGGAAACCTCTCCTTCCTTAGATGAATCCAGACCAAATCACCTGCATTAAACTCCACATGTTTTCTGTGTTTGTTGGCAGCTTGCATGTACCTCTCATTTTGCTTCTCAATGGTTGCTTTCACACCCTCATGCAGCTTCTTTATCTGCTTAGCTCTTTCATCAGCATCACCACTAAATTGCTTTGTTGTAGAATGAGGGATTAAGTCCAAAGGACCAGCCGGATTAGCACCATAAACTACCTCAAAAGGACTCTTACCAATACTATGATGCATAGAACAATTATAGGCAAATTCAATTTGTGGAAGAATGAGGTCTCATTGCTTAATATTATTACCAACATAGCTTCTAAGCAAATTTCCCAAGCTTCTGTTTGTTACCTCAGTTTGCCCATCGGTTTGTGGATGATGCGAGCTGCTGAAATTCAAAGAAGTACCCAACTTCCTCCAAAGAGTTCTCCAAAAATGACTTACAAATTTTGAATCTCGATCAGAAATCATAGTTCTTGGAATACCATGCAATTTAACAATCTCCTTAAAATATAAATCAGCAATATGCGATGCATCATTTGATTTATTGCATGGAAAAAAGTGAGACATTTTTGAAAATCTGTCAACAACAACCATGATAGAATCCTTGTTCCTTTGAGTTCTTGGCAGTCCCAAAACGAAATCAAGACTCACATCCTTCCATGGAGCATTTGACACTGGCAATGGAGTGTACAAATCAGAATTTTGACTTCTTGTTTTTGCCAAATGACATAATCGGCATCGCTTCACATGTCTATCCACATCTCTGAACATTTTAGGCCAGTAGAAATTTGATTGAACAAGAGCTAGAGTATTGTCCCTACCGAAATGTCCTCCCAAAACACCACCATGAGCTTCAGCTAGAATTAATTGTCTCAAAGAACAAGATGAAACACACAAAGAAGAAATGCATCTGACCAATATATAGAGTAAGAGTTCAACACCGAACGGATGAATTCAGGAGAAATAGGAGTAGGGAGATACCAGGTACCATTAGCAATGAATTCAGAAACCTTCCAATCTTTGGGAGCCCCAAGGTCTTTTCGTATTCTGTCACCATATAATTGAAATATACTTTTCCCATTCACCCAAGGATCGTACCACATATTAGTATTAGTTCCAGTAGAGATTGCGTACGAAACGTGTTTGATTAGCCAATTCCTTGCCTTTAAAATTCCTTTCCAAGCTGTAGAGTGGTATGTTCTTGTTGAAATTTCCCAAATCGATTCTTTTGAAAGATACCTAGCAGAAACCCATTGTGACCATAAGGAACATTTGTTTTGCAAAAGGTCCCACAATTGCTTTACCAAACATGCTTTACTCCAATCTCTATTATTTCTCAGGTTCAGCCCCCCTTCATCTTTCGGTTTGCAGATGCTGTCCCAATTTACTATATGCATTGTCTTATCATTTGTGTCATTCCAGAAGAAGTTTATTAATAACCGTTTAATATCTTGGAGAAGTCCAACAGGTAGAAGAAATGCATTAGACCAATATATAGAGTAAGAGTACAACATCGAACGGATGAATTCAAGTCGTCCTGCTTTTGAAGGAAGCCTATTTTTCCAAGAGGAAATTTTGTTCTTTATTTTTTGCAGGATAGGCTGACAGTGGGTTTTGTGAATGCCAGTGGATATGAGTGGGAGACCCAGATATGTAACTGGCAGATTTCCCTCACTAACCCCTAGGGTATGTGCAATAACGTCTTTGTCCTCAATGCAAGGGCTCATGTAGACTTTACTTTTCGCATGATTTAACTGAAGGCCAGAAACTATACCAAAATCATTAAGAATAGTAGCCAGGTTTCTTACTGAAGTTGAATAATTCTGAAGAAAGATAAGAAGATCATCTGCAAAGATTATATGTGATATATGAATAGGGCCAGCATGGGGTACCTTAATACTGCCATCAGAGACCGCATATTCCAACATACAGCTAAGTCCTTCCATTGCAATAGTAAAGAGATATGGAGAGAGTGGATCGCCTTGTCGGATGTCATTCTTGCTCCCAAAAAAACCAATAGGTGAGCCGTTGAAAAGTATTGAAAACTTTGGAGTTTCTAAGCAACATTGAATCCAATTAACCAATGCTGAGGGAAGTTCAAAACAAGTGTTCCTTATGGTCACAATGGGTTTCTGCTAGGTATCTTTCGAAGGAATCGATTTGGGAAATTTCAACAAGAACATACCACTCTGCAGCTTGGAAAGGAATTTTAAAGGCAAGGAATTGGCTAATCAAACACATTTCGTATGCAATCTCTACTGGAACTAATAGTAATATGTGGTACGATCCTTGGGTGAATGGGAAAAGCATATTTCAATTATACGGTGACAGAATACGAAAAGACCTTGGGGCTTCCAAAGACTGGAAGGTTTCCGAGTTCATTGCTAATGGTACTTGGTGTCTCCCTACTCCTATTTCTCCTGAAATGTTATCACTTTGGCCGACTATCTCAGCTATTCCAATCAGGAACAACTCTTCATATGTACTTATTTGGCTTCATGACAATGGCAAATTTAGTGCCACATCCGCATGGAATCAAATTAGGCAAAGAAATAACAAGTGGCTCCCAAGCAGTTGGACATGGGATCGACCGGGATCACAGAGACATTCCTTATGTACATGGCAGGCCCTTTTGAATAAATTACCTACAATAGACAATATGAAAAAAAGAGGTATCCATCATGTTAACAAATGCTCCCTTTGCATGCAACAAGAAGAAACTATTGACCATCTCTATTTTGCTTGTGACTATACTAAATGGATATGGAAGGAGATTCTCCAGCGATTCGAACTCAATAGAATGCCGCAACCAAACTTGCATCAAGAATTTGGTGACCTCATGCAATGTTTTTCAAGAAAAGGGCCTCTTACACAATTGACAAAGGTTATATTTAGATGCGCTATTTGGTGGATGTGGAAGGAAAGATGTAGCTCTTGACAGAGATTATAAGAGACTCAAGATCATGTATGGAGAACGATCTCAAAATGAAGCACTTTACACGAAGAGAAAAAGATATTTTTATCAAATTCAATTTTGCTATTAGCTATACCCACAGGAAATCTTAGCATATCTGGACTTTACATTTTATTTGTTGGTCATAGTTAAGAGTTATAGTCTACAGCATGTGTAGTCATAACTACCGCATGAATACTCTACGAGTTGCCTAGCTTCATCTATAACTTGTATAGACAAAGCTATTTGTAGAAACTTTACACAAAATCAATTTACTTTTACTTATCAAAAAAAAAATTGTACTTTTATTTCTCTAATTCCCAAGAATGAAGGTGCTGATTCACTAGAGAACTATCAACCCATATCTTTATGTAACTTTATTTACAAGATCATCTCCAAAGTGTTAGCAGATAGATTGCAAAAGGTAATACATAAGATAATTAGTTCAAATCAGGCTGCTTTCATCAAAGGAAGAAGTATACATCATAATATTCTACTGGCTAATGACTTGGTCAAGGATCTGCACTCAAAAGCAAGAGGGACAAAAATCTGTTTTAAAGCTGATCTACGAAAAGCCTTTGACTCAGTTAATAGGAACTTTATCTATAAGATGCTTCTCGGTATGAACTTCCCTCAGCAATGGGTTAATTGGATTGCTTAGAAACTCTAAAGTTTTCAATACTCTTCAATGGCTCACCTATTGGTTTTTTTGGGAGCAAGAATGGCATCCGACAAGGTGATCCACTCTCTCCATATCTTTTACTATTGCAATGGAAGGACTTAGCTGTATGTTGGAATATGCGGTCTCTGATGGCAGTATTAAGGTACCCCATGCTGGCCTTATTCATATATCACATATAATCTTTGCAGATGATCTTCTTATCTTTCTTCAGAATGATTCAACTTCAGTAAGAAACCTGGCTACTATTCTGAATGATTTTGGTATAGTTTCTGGCCTTCAGTTAAATCATGCGAAAAGTAAAGTCTACATTAACCTTTGCATTGAGGACAAAGACGTTATTGCACATACCCTAAGGGTTAGTGAGGGAAATCTACCAGTTACATATCTGGGTCTCCCACTCATATCCACTGGCATTCACAAAACCCACTGTCAGCCTATCCTGCAAAAAATAAAGAACAGAATTTCCTCTTGGAAAAATAGGCTTCCTTCAAAAGCAGGACGACTTGAATTCATCCGTTCGATGTTGTACTCTTACTCTATATATTGGTCTAATGCATTTCTTCTGCTTGTTGGACTTCTCCAAGATATTAAACGGTTATTAATAAACTTCTTCTGGAATGACACAAATGATAAGACAATGCATATGGTAAATTGGGACAGCATCTGCAAACCGAAAGATGAAGGGGGGCTGAACTTGAGAAATAATAGAGATTGGAGTAAAGCATGTTTGGTAAAGCAATTGTGGGACCTTTTGCAAAACAAATGTTCCTTATGGTCACAATGGGTTTCTGCTAGGTATCTTTCAAAAGAATCGATTTGGGAAATTTCAACAAGAACATACCACTCTACAGCTTGGAATTTTAAAGGCAAGGAATTGGCTAATCAAACACATTTCGTACGCAATCTCTACTGGAACTAATACTAATATGTGGTACGAGCCTTGGGTGAATGGGAAAAGTATATTTCAATTATATGGTGACAGAATACGAAAAGACCTTGGGGCTCCCAAAGATTGGAAGGTTTCTGAATTCATTGCTAATGGTACCTGGTATCTCCCTACTCCTATTTCTCCTGAAATGTTATCACTTTGGCCGACTATCACAGCTATTCCAATCAGGAACAACTCTTCAGATGTACTTATTTGGCTTCATGACAATGACAAATTTAGTGCCACATCCGCATGGAATCAAATTAGGCAAAAAAATAACAAGTGGCTCCCAAGCAATTGGACATGGGATCGACCGGGATCACAGAGACATTCCTTATGTACATGGCAGGCCCTTCTGAATAAACTACCTACAATAGACAATATGAAAAGAAGAGGTATCCATCATGTTAACCGATGCTCCCTTTGCATGCAACAAGAAGAAACTATTGATCATCTCTATTTTGCTTGTGACTATACTAAATGGATATGGAAGGAGATTCTCCAGCGATTCGAACTCAATAGAATGCCGTAACCAAACTTACATCAAGAATTAGGTGACCTCATGCAATGTTTTTCAAGAAAAGGACCTCTTACACAATTGGCAAAGGTTACTTTCAGATGCGCTATTTGGTGGATGTGGAAGGAAAGATGTAGCAGAATCTTTGAGTGTCAATACACAAACAATGCTCAGCTCTTGACAAAGATTATTAGAGACTCAAGATCTTATATGGAGAACGATATCAAAACAGAGCACTTTACACGAAGAGAAAAAGATATTTTTATCAAATTCAATTTTGCTATTAGCTAAAAACCTTGGGCATGAAGTTAAAAGCTGTACCCACAGGAAATCTTGGCATATCTGGACTTTATATTTTATTTGTTGGCCATAGTTAAGAGTTATAGTCTACAGCATGTGTAGTCATAACTACTGCATGAGTACTCTACGAGTTATCTAGCTTCGTTTATAACTGGTATAGACAAAGCTATTTGTAGAAACTTTACACAAAATCAATTTACTTTTTACTTATCAAAAAAAAAGTTTTAAATCTGTGGTAGATGGCAGCAAAGGTTTGATAGAAATTAGTGGAAGTTTGCTGCAGAATTGTGTTGTCTTGTAAGAGCAGAATTGTCGTCGAAGAAATAGCGGTTTCTCGACGAAATTTCCACCAAAAACTTAAGAGATTTGAGGAGGGAATTGACAGCAAAATCTCAGTTTATATGATAGCAAAGATGTCTAATTTAATCAAGAAAATTTTGGCAGTATAATAGCAGGGAAATTGGTGCAAGTTGTGATAGCAGAATTCTGGTCGAAAAATTTCAGCGGTTTGCGACGAAAATTTACAGCAACAGAAAATCATTTTTAGAGATGAATTCCTCAATCGATCAATCTTAGATGGAAGCCATGATTTATGAAGTTTATAGGAAATTTTGTTAAAAAAATATTGCAAATAGATCGGTTAAGGCAACAATATGCGGCTGAAATTTTCTACAGCACAGATTTTCAATTGTAGCAGATTGGATGTAAAAGATCAGCAGTTTATATTGAGAATTTTTTAATGAAACAAAAGGGAAATCTACTATTCGGAAGTGTCAAAGCTATCATAAAAATTTCGTAGAAATTTGGACAGAAAAAATATAATAGGAAGATCAAACAAACTGTGCTATGCGGTTGGAATTCTGCAATATATGTTTCGTCGTAGAGATGAAAACTTTGCGACGAAAAGTTTATGCAGCAATATAGGAATAATTTTTTTTTTAAATAAGGATAACTAAATTGCAGCAGCAATAAGGTACAAAACCAGAACCTGTTGCAATTCACGGGGAGATCAAAGAATGATCCGTGGTGGTGGAGATGACGGTGGAATTTGGCGACGATCTTTTAAGCAATTGTGGCAATTGCTTTGGACGGTTGTGGAGAGATGATTGATGGCAGTGGAAGGGCAGCGAGACGCCAAGAATGCTGCTCTGATACCAAGTGATAGAACCCTTGCAGATTCTAAGCTTGGGGTTGATCTCTTTAGGGGATCGACCTCCTTGGAACTCTATATGGGTTCCTTTCTCCAAGTTGCTGCACAAAGGCTGCAGAAAATATTCATCTATTACTTGTGAAAAGAGGAGGAATACATGGCTATTTATAGGGTTTCTAAACCCTAACTCCTAATAGGACTCCTACTCAAGACTCCTACTTCTAACTAACTCCTAATAGGACTCCTACTCAAGACTCCTACTTCTAACCAACTCCTAGTTCTTCTCTAAGAATTAACCACCATACCTTAGCTGGCCTGTTTACCTCTTTATTAGGGGTCGGCTTAGGTAGGTTTTACATGAAAGTCCCTCTCAATTAGGACTCTCCTAGGTAGAGTCCTAACAGATACCCATAAAGGAATAGACTGTAGGCTATCTAACTCCAAACGAACATCAGGAGACTAGCGTCGTAGAATCATTGGGTGGCCGCGAATAGTCCAGAATCCTTCGAGGACCCATTGCAAATCTTCTTTCGAGTATAGCTTGCAAACAAAGAAACCGTTTTCCAGCATATGAAGATCAAATGCCGATGTGCCCCATCTAGTTTTGATAAATGAGGATAGTGGGAAATAGGATGTTTTGAGTCCTACCACATAGCCAACAATCGCCATAGACCATGTCTCAATCAGTTCTACGGAATCAGCGATCTCGTACACAGCAATCTTTTTATTAGCTTGAACTTCTGGAGCGAAGAAATCCAAGCTAAGATCCGGACTTCCAACTGGAGCCTTGAAGAGGCTAGTCCAAGGCTGAGGGTCACTAGAAATGAGAGCAGGAGGCCTCGATCTACTTTAATGTAGCTTCGTCGAAGGAACATCTCGCCGGAAAGAAGGTAGTGGAAGAGCAACTTGAGATGTATGGGCAGGGTGCCTCACCGTCGAATCTACCCTCCCGCCACCATCACTAGATTCAGAGGTCATCGCTGCCATGTCACAAACCCCTTTTTTTTTATAGTATATAAGAAGGAACTCTCCTTCACACAGTTGTCGCCCCCCAAAGGAACTCTGTTCCACCGAGCAGAGTAGGAGAGAAGGGTTGCAATCTCTCCTCTTTTCACCGATGAGAAGAGGGAGGGAGAGTAGAGGGCTGCACCGATCTCTCCTCTCCGCTGTTGCCACCGTCCCCTCCTAAAGGATCTCTTTCCACCAGAGCAGAGAGACAGAAGAAGTAAAGGGTGCGACAGTCTCCTCCGATCTCTCCGCTGTTTGAGGGAGGGAGAGTAGAGGGCTGCACCGATCTCTCCGCTGTTCCGCGAAGAAGAAGAGCACAGATCTCTCCTCTTTTCACCGATGAGAAGAGGGAGGGAGAGTAGAGGGCTGCACCGATCTCTCCGCTGTTCCGCGAAGAAGAAGAGCACAGATCTCTCCTCTTTTCACCGATGAGAAGAGGGAGGGAGAGTAGAGGGCTGCACCGATCTCTCCGCTGTTCCGCGAAGAAGAAGAGCACAGATCTCTCCTCTTTTCACCGATGAGAAGAGGGAGGGAGAGTAGAGGGCTGCACCGATCTCTCCGCTGTTCCGCGAAGAAGAAGAGCACAGATCTCTCCTCTTTTCACCGATGAGAAGAGGGAGGGAGAGTAGAGGGCTGCACCGATCTCTCCGCTGTTCCGCGAAGAAGAAGAGCACAGATCTCTCCTCTTTTCACCGATGAGAAGAGGGAGGGAGAGTAGAGGGCTGCACCGATCTCTCCGCTGTTCCGCGAAGAAGAATATCTCTCCTCTTTCGCCGGTGCCTCTTTCCTCTTGAGGGGAGGAAGAAGGAGAGCGGAGGGCCTCCGCAAGGTGAACCCCTCCTCTATTCGTGCAAGAGGAAGGAGAGCAGATCTCCCTCCTTTTCCAATCTCACTGGCCAAGGACTCTCTACTCCAACCGTCACCCCTTCCTTCACCCTAGCGAGAGTCCTGCCTCCACTGTCACCCAGCGGTGAAGAACGCCGGTGTTAGGACTCTAGCTAGGAGCGTCCTAATTGATAGGGGCATTCATGTAAAACTACCTAAGTCGACCCTTATTAAAGAGGTGAAGAGATCGGCTAGGGTTTGGAGGTTATTTCTTAGAGAAGAATTAGGAGTTGTAAAGGAATAAGAGTCTTGAGTAGGAGTCTTGAATAGGAGTCCTATTAGGAGTTGGTTAGAAGTAGGAGTCTTGAGTAGGAGTCCTATTAGGAGTTAGGGTTTAGAAGCCCTATAAATAGCTATGTATTCCTCCTCTTTTCATAAGCAATAGATGAATCTTTTCTGCAGCTTTTGAGCAGCAACTTGGAGGAAGGAACCCCTATAGAGTTCCAGGAGGTCGATTCCCTAAAGAGATCAACCCCAAGCTTAGAATCTGCAAGGGTTCTATCACTTGGTATTAGAGCAACATTCTTGGCATCTCGCTGCCCTTCCACAGCCATCCATCATCTCTCCACAGCCGCCCAAAGCAATTCCCACAATTGCTTAAAAGATCGTCGCTAAATTCCACCATCATCTCCACCACCGCAGATCATCCTTTGATCTCCCCGTGAATTGCAATAGGTTCTGGTTTCCTACCTTACTGCTGCTGTAATTTAGTTATCCTCATTCAAAAATCAAAAAAAAAATTTGTTCATATATTGCTGCATAAACTTTTGGTCGCAAAGTTTTCATCTCTACGACGAAAGATACATTGCAGAATTCTAACCGCATAACACAGTCTGTTTGATCTTGCTACTGCATTTTTTCTATCCAAATCTCTACAAAATTTTTATGACAGATTTGACACTTCCTAACAGCAGATTTCCCTTTAGTTTTATCAAAAAATTCTTAATATAAACCATTGATCTTTTACATATAATCTACTGTACTTGAAAATCTGCACTGTAAAATTTTAGCCGCACAACACTGTTTGTTTGATCTTGATACTGTATATTTTCTATCCAAATCTTTACGAAATTTTTATGATAGCTTTGACACTTTCTAACAGTGGATTTCCCTTTGGTTTCGTCGAAAAATTCTCAATATAAACTACTGATATTTTACGTCCAATCTGTGACACTTGAAAATCTGTGCTGTAGAAAATTTCAGCAACATATTGTTGCCTTAACCGATCTATTTGAAATCGTTTTGAACAAAATTTCTTATATATTTCATAGATCATCTTGGCTTCCATCTAAGATTGATCTATTAAGAAATTCACCTCTAAAAACAATTTTGTGTTGCTGCAAATTTTTGTTGCAAACCGCTGAAATTTTTCGACGAGAATTCTGCTATCGCAACTTGCACCAATTTCCTTGCTATTATACTGCCAAAATTTTCTTGATTAAGTTGGACATCTTTGCTGTCATAGAAACTAAGATTTTGTTGTCAATTCCCTCCTCAAATCTCTCAAGATTTTGGTGAAAATTTCATCGAGAAACCGCTGTTTCTTCGACGATAATTCTACTCTTACAAGACAACACAATTCTGCAGCAAACTTATACTGATTTCTATCAAACCTTTGCTGCCATCTATGACAGATCTAAAACTTTCATCCACAGCCCTAAAATTTCACCAAACCATACCCTCAAACTACACCCAAAACAGCCACAAAACAAGCCTAAACTGTAGCCTACATCCACCAATCCACCAACCCTTTCGACCACCACTTCTCTCAACCTATACATGCCTTTAACCCGATAACAAAAGAGAGATCTTAACATCACAGATTTAGAGGCATGTACTATGGCATCTGAGGCGGCAATCAATGCTAAATTCAAAGCCTTCGAGGCGCAAATGGAGGATAAAATTCAGACGCTCTTTACCGAACTCAGATTGGGCCGACCACCAAGCCCGAAGAAATCACATCAAGGAGAGAGCTCTGCCCAATCGTACCAAGCCCAAAGAGATGACTTCCAAGTGAGGGGAGGCTCTATGATTGATCCCAACTATCCATGCATGAGGGTGGACTTCCCTAGATGGGAAGAAGGAGACCCGATTGGTTGGATCTCGCGCGCGAAGCAATATTTTCGGTACCACAAAACTGTGGATGCATCTATGGTAGAAATTACAGCTATACATCTTGAAGGGGATGCCATACAGTGGTTTGATTGGTTTAAATATACTCATGGAGTCCTCTCATGGCGACAATTCAAAGGACTATTGATCCATTTCGGACCAATCGATTATGAGAACATTGACGAACAACTAGCAAAGATTCGACAAACCTCTACCGTTCAGGAGTACCAAACCAGGTTTGAAAGGTTATCTAATTAAACTTATGATTGGTCTCAAAAACAACTATTGGGGACCTTCATTGAGGGCTTGAAGCCGGAGATCCGGGGAGAAGTTAAAGCACGACAACCGTACACGCTTTTGGTAGACATCTCTTTCGCACGATATCAAGAGGAGCGATTGAACCATGAAGCTTGGAGGACTAGGATCGCCTTTCGACCTGTAATGCAGAAGCCCTCAGCCCCCTCTACTATCAACCGAGTCCCGACACCAAAAATGATGACAAGAGAAGAGCTTTGAGAGCAATCTACGAAGGAGTTATGTTTGCACCGGGACGAACCGTGGAGCCGCGAGCATCACTGTAGAAAAGGGAAAATTCTTATGATTAAACCAGTAGAAGAAAAGGTCGTTGAACATCTAGAAGAGAGCCTTGATAATGAAGAAGAAGATATAGAAGAAGAGCCACAACCGACCGAAGTTATGGTACATGCACTAACTGGCTACTCAAACCCGCAAACGATGAAAGTTGAAGGCATTCTCAAACAACAATCGATCACTGTTCTCATCGACATGGGCAGCACTAATAACTTCCTAGACAGTAAAGTTGCTGTTCGGATGGCCTTACCTATCGAGTATTATAGTAGGTTTAACGTCAAGTTCACCGATAAACGAATTTTGAAGTGTGATCATAAGCGCCCGTGGGAGAAACTATTACTACAGGAACAAGAGATAATTGCATATTTCTTCCTCCTCCCTCTTGATGATCATGAGACCATGCTTAGAATTGAATGGTTGATGACATTAGGTGATGTTTCCTGGAATTTTATGAAACTAATTTTGAGATTTTTCAGTAAAGGGAAACAGGTGATTCTACATGGGAAACGTGGGGGCGACGTAATGACGATTTGCACACAACAAATGGAGAAGGTTTTGCATAAAGCATGCAACGGCTTTTTGGTACAACTTAAGCAGCAAACTAAGGGAGAGCCAATAGAATTTGAAGATCCAAACCTACTCTCTTTGCTTGCTGAATTTTCAGATATATTTGACAAACCACGCAACCTACCTCTTTCCCATCGGCATGATCATTGCATACCGATTCTTCTGGGCAAACCTCCTGCAAATATTTGGCTACATCAACATTCATATCTGCAGAAGGATGAAATAGAAAGGATTGTAAAAGAGATGCCCGAAATAGGAGTAATTCGGCTAAGTTGCAGCCCCTACTTTTCACCGATGCTCTTCGAACGAAAGAAGGACGAAACATGGCGAATGTGCATTGATTACCGAACCCTCAACGACATAACCGTCAAGGACAAATACCCTATTCCAATAGCAAATGAATTGCTATATAAAAGGGAGCACAAATCTTCACAAAGCTGGACCTTCGATCCGGGTATCATCAAATATGAGTGTGCAAAGAAGACATATCGGAAACCGCCTTTCGAACACACAATGACCACTATGAATTTTTACCAGAAGGTAGAATATCTTGGGCATATCATATCAGAGGAAGATGTGGCGGTGGACCCCTCCAAAATAAAAGCAATGCAGAACCGACTGACCTCAAGGAATATAAAATTGCTACATGGCTTTCTAGGTTTAACAGGCTACTACCGCAAGTTCATGAAAAACTATGGAAAGATCAGTGCACCACTTACTTCCTTACTAAAAAGAGATGTCTTCCAATGGTTGGACAAAGCCTTCACTGCCTTCGACAAACTTAAGGCAGCCATGACGACGCCGCCGGTGCTAGCACTACTAGATTTCAGTCAACCCTTCATTATTGAGGTCGACGCATATAGAGTCGGAATCGAAGCCATTCTCATGCAAAGATGGTCGACCACTCACATACACTAGCAAGACATTGTCTCCCTCCCATCAAAACATGGCAACACATGATAAGGAAATGCTCGCCATTATGCACGCATCAACAAGGTGGAGACCCTGCTTGATCGGTCGATGATTTCAAATTAAAACCGATTATAAAAGCCTCAATTACTTTTTGGAGCAAAAGATATCATCCCTCGAGCAGCAAAAATTGGTAACAAAACTTCTTAGATTTGATTATGAAATAACTTATAAAAAGGGCAAAGAGAATGTTGTTGCAGATGTGCTTTCACAGCTAGCCGAGCAAGCTGAACTTTCGGCCGTTTCGCTTCCAACCAGTGACTTCTTAAGGATATTAAGATGGAATGACAGGATGATCCAGAGACCAGTAAAATCATAAAAAAATTGGAAGAAGCATCAAGCTCCATGGCACATTACAATTGGGACTCAAAAGAATTACACTATGAAGGACGCACTGTGCTTATGACAAATTCTACTTGCATCTTCACGAGCAAATTTTGGATAAAGTTATTTCATATGCAAGGTACTAAATTGAAAAGGAGTATGCAACATCACCCATAAACCGACAGCCAGACGAAAGTTGTAAATAGGTGCTTGGAGACAGCCCAAAGCCACCTACCAAATATGACTACTCAAGGAGAACTCCAGATCCAGCCAAGTGTCATTATTGATCAATGGATTGTGACTCGACGATGACGACCCACTACTGAAGTGCTAATACAGTGGGTAAACCTACCAACAGAAGATGCCACTTGGGAGAACTATGACGACTTGAAGATCAAATTCCCAAAATTCATGAATCATCAGCCTCGAGGATAAGGCTGATTTGAAGAGGGCGGGTTTGTTAGGACTCTAGCTAGGAGAGTCCTAATTGATAGGGGCATTCATATAAAACCTACCTAAGCCGACCCTTATTAAAGAGGTGAAAAGACCGGCTAGGGTTTGGAGGTTATTTCTTAGAGAAGAATTAGGAGTTGTAAAGGAATAAGAGTCTTGAGTAGGAGTTTAGAGCCCTATAAATAGTTATGTATTCCTCCTCTTTTCATAAGCAATAGATGAATCTTTCTGCAGCCTTTGAGCAGCAACTTGGAGGAAGGAACCCCTATAGAGTTCTAGGAGGTCAATCCCCTAAAGAGATCAACCCCAAGCTTAGAATCTACAAGGGTTCTATCAGCCGGCTACAGAGAGGAAGAAGAGAGCGTTGCTACCTCCTCCTCTGTTCCGCGAGAGGAGGAAGAGGTCCCACCACAGAGCCGTGAATCTTGAAAGCAATCTGTTCCATCGATTGCTGATGCCTCTTCTCCTCTGTTCCTTGAGAGGAGGAAGAGGTCCCCCCCCCGAACAAGAAGGAAGAAACCCCTTCGCAAGAGGAAGAAGGAAAGCAGCCTCCGCTGCCCCTCTCGCTGAACTGAAGAAGAGACAACCCTCTTATGTTCGCGACCCAGTTCTCTCTGCTCTTTTCTCCTCCGCCGTCGCCGCAGAACTGTGGATCTTGAAAGCAAAGATCCTTTCCTTCCTGCAAAAAAGAACAGAAACTTCTCTATTCCTCTGCTGGCCGCGAGCCTTCCCCTCCTTTGTTTCTCCACTGCCCCAATCTCTTCCCCTTTGTTCCACAAAGAGGAGAAGAGCTTCGTCCAAGAAGAAGCACTGCCACCAAGAAGAAGCGTCGTCACCAAGAAGAGAAACCCTCTTTTGCCAAGCCCCTTTTCCTTGATGAGAAGAGGAAGAAGAAGAGTCAGTCTTGAGTAGGAGTCTTGAGTAGGAGTCTTGAGTAGGAGTCTTGAGTAGGAGTCTTGAGTAGGAGTCTTGAGTAGGAGTCTTGAGTAGGAGTCTTGAGTAGGAGTCTTGAGTAGGAGTCTTGAGTAGGAGTCTTGAGTAGGAGTCTTGAGTAGGAGTCTTGAGTAGGAGTCTTGAGTAGGAGTCTTGAGTAGGAGTCTTGAGTAGGAGTCTTGAGTAGGAGTCTTGAGTAGGAGTCTTGAGTAGGAGTCTTGAGTAGGAGTCTTGAGTAGGAGTCTTGAGTAGGAGTCTTGAGTAGGAGTCTTGAGTAGGAGTCTTGAGTAGGAGTCTTGAGTAGGAGTCTTGAGTAGGAGTCTTGAGTAGGAGTCTTGAGTAGGAGTCTTGAGTAGGAGTCTTGAGTAGGAGTCTTGAGTAGGAGTCTTGAGTAGGAGTCTTGAGTAGGAGTCTTGAGTAGGAGTCTTGAGTAGGAGTCTTGAGTAGGAGTCTTGAGTAGGAGTCTTGTGAATAGAAGTCCTATTAGGAGTTGGTTAGAAGTAGGAGTCTTGAGTAGGAATCCCTATTAGGAGTTAGGGTTTAGAAGCCCTATAAATAGTATACTCGTTATGTATTCCTCCTCTTTTCATAAGCAATAGATGAATCTTTTCTGCAGCCTTTGAGCAGCAACTTGGAGGAAGGAACCCCTATAGAGTTCTAGGAGGTCAATCCCCTAAAGAGATCAACCCCAAGCTTAGAATCTACAAGGGTTCTATCAGCCGGCTACAGAGAGGAAGAAGAGAGCGTTGCTACCTCCTCCTCTGTTCCGCGAGAGGAGGAAGAGGTCCCACCACAGAGCCGTGAATCTTGAAAGCAATCTGTTCCATCGATTGCTGATGCCTCTTCTCCTCTGTTCCTTGAGAGGAGGAAGAGGTCCCCCCCCGAACAAGAAGGAAGAAACCCCTTCGCAAGAGGAAGAAGGAAAGCAGCCTCCGGCTGCCCCTCTCGCTGGAAGAACAACCCTCTTATGTTCGCGACCCATTCTCTCTGCTCTTTTCTCCTCCGCCGTCGCCGCAGAACTGTGGATCTTGAAAGCAAAGATCCTTTCCTTCCTGCAAAAAAGAACAGAAACTTCTCTATTCCTCTGCTGGCCGCGAGCCTTCACCCTCCTTTGTTTCTCCACTGCCCCAATCTCTTCCCCTTTGTTCCACAAAGAGGAGAAGAGCTTCGTCCAAGAAGAAGCACTGCCACCAAGAAGAAGCGTCGTCACCAAGAAGAGAAACCCTCTTTTGCCAAGCCCCTTTTCCTTGATGAGAAGAGGAAGAAGAAGAGTCATCTTCAACTCTCTGTTCCTCCGAGTAGAGCAGGAGGAAATCAGCGGTTGAAGAACCGCCGGACGCAGCAAAACAGTGGATGCAGCTCGGGCCCCTTTTCCCCATTGAGAAGAGGAAGGAGACCGTGAATCTTGAAAGCAGAAGTTTTCTTGGAGTTTCTTCTTTCCTTCTGCTCTTCTGGATTTCCTTTCTTGATTTACCCCTGCTAGCCTCTCTGTATTGATCCAGAGATATCGAAATGGCTCACTAAGGGAGTAGCATGCCGATTCTCTATCTTTCACTTCGTTCGAAATGCTCAGGTCCCCAATATCTGTTTTAGACCAATCACGATTTTGACTTGATAACATTTCAAACCTAGTTTGGTACCACTGAACGATGGAGGTTTGTTGGATCTTTGCTAGTTGTCCGTCAATGTTCTTATAATCGGTTGGTCCGATGTAGATGAGCAGTCCTTCTTTGAATTGTCACCATGAGAGGACTCCATGAGTGTGTTCAAACCACTATATCTCATCCTCTTCAAGATGTATAGCCACAATTTCCACCATTGATATGTTTGTAGTTTTGTGGTACCGATAAAATCGCTCCACGCACGATATCTAACCAAGCGTGTCTCCATCTTTGCATCTAGGGTAGTCCACACTCATGCGCAGAAAGTTGGGATCGATAATAGAGCCTCCCCTCTCATGGAAGTCATTTCTTCGGGATTGGTGAGATTGGATAGAGCTCTCTCCTTTATGTGATTTCTTCGAGCTTGGAGGTCGACCCAAACCGAGTTCGGTAAAGAGAGTCCGAATCTTATCCTTCATTCGTGCCTTGAAAGCTTTGAATTTAGCATTGAATGCATCCTCAGATGTCATAGTATATGCCACTAAATCTGTGAAGTTAAGGTCTCTTTTTTATTGTTGGGTTAAAGGCATGTATAGGTTGAGAGAAGTGATCATCGAAAGGGTTGTTGGATAGGTTGATGTTGCAGGTTACGGTTTAAGCTTGTTTTGTGACTGTTTTGGGTGCAATTTGAGAGCATGGTTTGGGGGTGTTTTTGGGTTATGAATGAATGTTTTTGATCTATGGAAGATGGCAGCAAATAGGAATCAGTGGAAGTTACTGTAAGTATTTGTTATCTTGTAAGAGCAGAATCGTCGTCAAAGAAACAGTTGTTTCACGATTAAATTTTCAACAAAAAACATGAGAGATTTGAGGAGGGAATTAACAGCAAAATCACAGTTTATATGACAGCAAGGATGGATGTCCAGTTGAATCAAGAGAATTTTGGCAGTACAATAGCAATGAAATCGGTGCAAGTTGTGAAGTAGAATTCACGTCGAAAAATTTCGACGGTTTGTGATGAAAATTTCCGTAACACAAAATCATTTTTAGAGATAAATTCTTTGATATATTTATCTTAGATGGAAGACAAGATGATCTATGAATTACTGTAGCGGGAAGACGAAATGGCTTCCCTTTTCTACAGTGATGCTCACGGCTCCACGAGTCATTGAAATGCCAACATAATCCCTTCGCAAATTGCTCATGAAGCTCTTTTCTTATCAACCTTTACGGTGCAGGGACTCGATTGACGGACAACTTGCCTCTTCATGTTGAAGGCTCTCTTCTGGATATTCAATGACCTGTTCTTCTACTGCTTAAATCATAAGAAGTCTCCCATTACAATAATGATGCTCACGGCTCCACGGCTCGTCGATGTGCCAAAATAATTCCTTCGCAAATCGCTCCCGAAGCTCTTCTCTCGTCAAACATTTTAGTGCATGGACTCGGTTTGAGGGCATCAGTATTGCAGGTCCGGGAGCGAGTGTAGTCCTCTGGGCTTCATAGTTCAATCGCTCCTCTTAAAGTCGTGCGAAAGATATGGCTGAGAAAAGCGTGTACGGTTGTCGCGCTTTTACTTCATAGTTCAATCGCTCCTATAAAGGTCCCCGATAGCTGTTTTTTAGACCAATCACGATTTTGACTCAATAACATTTCAAACCTAGTTTGGTACCCCTGAATGGTGGATGAAAATTTCGACGGTTTGTGATTAAAATTTGCCGTAACACAAAATCATTTTTAAAGATGAATTCTTCAATATATCAATCTTAGATTAAAGCCAAGATGATCTATAAATTACTGTTGCAGCAATCCGACACCTATAGCGACGGCTACAAAATGGCTTCCCTTTTCTACAGCGGTGCTTACGATTCCACGACTCATCGCAATGCCAATATAATAGCTTCACAAATCCCTCCCGAAGCTCTTCTCTTATTAAGCTTTACGGTGCAGGGACTCGATTGAAGGACAACTAGCAAAGATACGCAAAGATCTTTTTCATGTTCATGGCTCTCTTCTGGATGTTCAATGACCTCTTCTTCTACTAGTTCAATCATAAGAAGTCTCCCATTACAATAATGATGCTCACGGCTCCACGGCTCGTCGCAGTGCCGATATAATCCTTTCGCAGATCACTACCAAAGCTCTTCTGTCGTCAAACATTTTAGTGCATGGACTCGGTTGACAGTAGGGGGTGCTAAGGGCATCAGTATTGCTGTCCGGGAGCATGCTTAGTCCTCTGGGCTTTATAGTTCACTCGCACTTCTTAAAGTTGTGCGAAAGATATGGCTGCCATAAGCGTGTACGGTTGTCGCGCTTTAACTTCTCCCCGGATCTCTGGCTTCAAGCCCTCAATAAAGGTCCCCTATAGCTGTTTTTTAGACCAATCATGATTTTGACTCGATAACATTTCAAATCTCGTTTGGTACCCCTGAATGATGGAGGTTTGTTCGATCATTACTAGTTGTTCGTCAATGTTCTTGTAATCGATTGGTCCAAAGTGGGTGAGCAATCCTTTAAATTGTCGCCATGAGAGGAATCCATGAGTGTGTTAAAACTAGTCAGACCATTTTATGTCATCCCATTCAATATGTATAGCCGTAATTTCCATAATAGAAGCATTCGTAGTTTTGTGGTACCGATAAAATCGCTCCTCGCAAGAGATCCAACCATGCGGGTCTCCTTCTTCCCATCTAGGGAAGTACACCCTCATGCGCAGAAAGTTGGGATCAATCTTAGAGCCTCCCCTATTATGGAATTCATCTCTTTGGGATTGGTGAGATTGGAAATATCTATCTCATTGATGTGATTTCTTCGGGTTTGGTGGTCGTCGCAAACCGAGTTCGGTAAAGAGAGTCTGAATCTTATCCTTCATTTGTACATCGAAAGCATCAAATTTAGCATTGAATACATCCTCAGATGCCATAGTATATGCCTCCAAATATGTGAAGTTAAGGTCTCTTTTTTATTGATGGGTTAAAGACATGTATAGGTTGAGAGAAGTGAACGTCAAAAGGGTTGTTGAATAGGTGGATGTTGTAGGTAGTCGTTTAGGCTTGTTTTGTGACTGTTTTGGGTGCAGTTTCAGGGCATCATTTGGTGGTGTTTTAGGGCTTTGAATAAAAGTTTTCGATCAATGGAAGATGGCAGCAAAGGTTTGATAGAAATCAGTGGAAGATACTGCAAGTATTTGTTGTCTTGTAAGAGTAGAATCCTCGTCGAAGAAATAGTGATTTCTCGACGAAATTTTCTCCAAAAACCATGAGAGATTTGAGGAAGGAAATGACTGCAAAATCTCAGTTTATTTGACTGCAAGGATATCCAATTTAATCAAGAGAATTTTGGCTGTACAATAGCAATGAAATCGGTGCAAGTTGTGATAGCAGAATTTTTGTCGAAAAATTTCCACGGTTTGTGATGAAAATTTACCATAACATAAAATCATTTTTAGAGATGAATTTTCAATATATCAATCTTAGAAGAAAGCCAAGATGATCTATGCATTACTGTAGTGGCGATCAGACACCTGTAGCGACGGCTACAAAATGGCTTCCCTTTTCTACTGTGATGCTCCCGGCTCCACGACTCGTCGCAATTCCAACATAATACTTTCGCAAATCCCTCCCGAAGCTCTTCTCTTATCAAGCTTTACGGTGCAGGGACTCGATTGACGGACAACTAGCAAAGACACGCAAAGATCTTCTATATGTTCATGGCTATCTTCTGGATGTTTAATGACATCTTCTTCTACTAGTTCAATCATAAGAAGTCTCCCATTACAATAACGATGCTCACGGCTCCACGGCCCATCGAAGTGCCAACATAATCCCTTCGCAGATCGCTCCCCCAAAGATCTTCTATATGTTCATGGCTATCTTCTGGATGTTTAATGACATCTTCTTCTACTAGTTCAATCATAAGAAGTCTCCCATTACAATAACGATGCTCACGGCTCCACGGCCCATCGAAGTGCCAACATAATCCCTTCGCAGATCGCTCCCGAAGCTCTTCTCTCATCAAACATTTTAGTGCATGGACTAGGTTGACAGTGTTGCTGGTCCGGGAGCAAGCTTAGTCCTCCGGGCTTCATAGTTCAATCGTTCCTCTTCAAGTCGTGTGAAAGATATGGTTGCCATAAGCATGTACAGTTGTCGCGCTTTAACTTCTCCCCGGATCTCCGGCTTCAGGCCATCAATAAAGGTCCCCGATAGCTGTTTTTTAGACCAATCATGATTTTGACTCGATAACATTTCAAACCTAGTTTGGTACCCCTGAATGGTGGAGGTTTGTTTGATCATTACTAATTCTTCGTCAATGTTCTAGTAATCGGTTGGTCCGAAGTTGTGATGAAAATTTCGATGGTTTGTGATTAAAATTTCCATAACACAAAATCATTTTTAGAGATAGATTCTTTGATATATTTATCTTAGATGGAAGACAAGATGATCTATGAATTACTGTAGTGGGAAGACGAAATGGCTTCCCTTTTCTACAGCGATGCTCACAGCTCCACGAGTCATTGAAATGCCAACATAATCCCTTCGCAAATTGCTCACGAAGCTCTTTTCTTATCAACATTTACGGTGCAGGGACTCGATTGACGGAAAACTTGCCTCTTCATGTTGAAGGCTCTCTTCTGGATATTCAATGACCTGTTCTTCTACTGCTTCAATCATAAGAAGTCTCCCATTACAATAACGATGCTCACGGCTCCACGGCTCGTCGAAGTGCCAACATAATCCCTTCGCAGATCGCTCCCGAAGCTATTCTCTCGTCAAACATTTTAGTGGATGGACTCGGTTGACAGTAGGAGCTGAGGGCATCAGTATTGCAGGTCCGGGAGCGAGCATAGTCCTCTGGGCTTCATAGTTCAATCGCTCCTCTTAAAGTCGTGCGAAAGATATGGCTGAGAAAAGCGTGTACGGTTGTCGCGCTTTAACTTCTCCACGGATCTCCGGCTTCAAGCCGTCAGTAAAGGTCCCCAATAGCTGTTTTTAGACCAATCACGATTTAACTCAATAACATTTCAAACCTAGTTTGGTACCCCTAAATGGTGGAGGTTTGTTCGATCATTACTAGTTGTCCGTCAATGTTCTTGTAATCGGTTGGTCCGAAGTGGGTGAGAAGTCGTTTAAATTGTCGCCATAAAAGGACTCCTTGAGTTTGTTGAAACCAGTCAAACCACTATATGTCTTTCCCTTCAAGACGTATAGCCATAATTTCCTTAATAGATGCATTCGTAGTTTTGTGGTATCGATAAAATCGCTCCGCGCAAGAGATCTAACCATGCGGGTCTCCTTCTTCCCATCTAGGGAAGTACACCCTCTTACGCGGAAAGTTGTGATCAATCATAGAGCCTCCCCTCTCGTGGAATTCATCTCTTTGGGATTGGTGAGATTGGAAAGAGATCTCTCAGTGATGTGATTTCTTCGAGCTTGGTGGTCGTCACAATCCGAGTTCGGTAAAGAGAGTCCGAATCTTATCCTTCGTTCGTACATCGAAAGCATCGAATTTAGCATTGAATACATCCTCAGATGCCATAGTATATGCCTCCAAATATGTGAAGTTAAGGTCTCTTTTTTATTGATGGGTTAAAGGCATGTATAGGTTGAGAAAAGTGATCGTCGAAAGGGTTGTTTAATAGGTGGATGTTGTAGGTAGCAGTTTAGGCTTGTTTTCTGACTATTTTGGGTGCAGTTTAGGGGCGTCGTTTGATGGTATTTTAGGGCTTTGAATAAAAGTTTTTGATCAATGAAAGATGGAAGCAAAAGTTTGATAGAAATCAGTGGAAGATATTGCAAGTATTTGTTGTCTTGTAAGAGTAGAATCATCGTCCAAGAAACAGTGGTTTCTCGATGAAATTTTCTTCAAAAACCATGAAAGATTTGAGGAAGGAAATGACAGTAAAATCTCAGTTTATTTGATTGCAAGAATGTCAAATTTAATCAAGAGAATTTTGGCTGTACAATAGCAATGAAATCGGTGCAAGTTGTGATCGTAGAATTCTCGTCAAAAAATTTTTGCGGTTTGTGACGAAAATTTGCCGTAACACAAAATCATTTTTAGAGATGAATTCTTCAATATATCAATCTTAGATTAAAGCCAAGATGATCTATAAATTACTGTTGCAGCAATCCGACACCTGTAGCGACGGCTACAAAATGGCTTCCCTTTTCTACATCGGTGCTCACGATTCCACGACTCATCGCAATGCCAATATTATACTTTCACAAATCCCTCCCGAAGCTCTTCACTTATTAAGCTTTACGGTGCAAGGACTCGATTAACGAACAACTAGCAAAGATACGCAAAGATCTTTTTCATGTTCATGGCTCTCTTTTGGATGTTCAATGACCTCTTCTTCTACTAGTTCAATCATAAGAAGTCTCCCATTACAATAATGATGCTCACGGCTCCACGGCTTGTCGCAGTGCCGATATAATCCTTTCGCAGATCGCTACCAAAGCTCTTCTGTCGTCAAACATTTTTGTGCATGGACTCGGTTGACAATAGGGGGTGCTAATGGCATCAGTATTGTTGGTCCGAGAGCGTGATTGGTCCTCTGGGCTTTATAGTTCAATCGCTTTTCTTAAAGTCGTGCAAAAGATAAGGCTGCCATAAGCGTGTACGGTTGTCGCGCTTTAACTTCTCCCCGGATCTCCAATTTCAAGCCCTCAATAAAGGTCCCCTATAGCTGTTTTTTAGACCAATCACGATTTTGACTCGATAACATTTCAAATCTAGTTTGGTACCCCTGAATGATGGAGGTTTGTTCGATCACTACAAGTTGTCCGTCAATGTTCTTGTAATCGGTTGGTCCAAAGTGGGTGAACAATCCTTTAAATTATCGCCATAAAAGGACTCCATGAGTTTGTTGAAACCAGTCAAACCACTATATGTCTTCCCCTTCAAGACGTATAGCCGTAATTTCCATAATAGATGCATTCGTAGTTTTGTGGTACCGATAAAATTGCTCCGCATAAGAGATCTAACCATGCGGGTCTCCTTCTTCCCATCTAGGGAAGTACACCCTCTTGCGCGGAAAGTTGGGATCAATCATAGAGCCTCCCCTCTCGTGGAATTCATCTCTTTGGGATTGGTGAGATTGGAAAGAGATCTCTCAGTGATGTGATTTCTTCGGGCTTGGTAGTCGTCACAAACCGAGTTCGGTAAAGAGAGTCCGAATCTTATCCTTCATTCGTACATCGAAAGCATCGAATTTAGCATTGAATACATCCTCAGATACCATAGTATATGCCTCCAAATATGTGAAGTTAAGGTCTCTTTTTTATTGACGGGTTAAAGGCATGTATAGGTTGAGAGAAGTGATCGTCGAAAGGGTTGTTGAATAGGTGGATGTTGTAGGCGCTGTTTAGGCTTCTTTTCTGACTGTTGTCGATGCAGTTTGGGGGCGTCATTTGATGGTATTTTAGGGCTTTGAATAAAAGTTTTTGATCAATGAAAGATGGCAGCAAAAGTTTGATAGAAATCAGTGGAAGATACTGCAAGTATTTGTCGTCTTGTAAGAGTAGAATCCTCGTCCAAGAAACAGTGGTTTCTCGATGAAATTTCCTTCAAAAACCATGAGAGATTTGAGGAAGGAAATGATAGCAAAATCTCAGTTTATTTGATTGCAAGATGTCCAATTTAATCAAGAGAATTTTCACGGTTTGTGATGAAAATTTGCCGTAACACAAAATCATTTTTAGAGATGAATTCTTCAATATATCAATCTTAGATTAAAGCCAAGATGATCTATAAATTACTGTTGCAGCAATCCGACACCTGTCACGACGGCTACAAAATGGCTTCCCTTTTCTACAGTGGTGCTCACGATTCCACGACGCATCGCAATGCCAATATAATACCTTCATAAATCCCTCCTGAAGCTCTTCTCTTATTAAGCTTTACGGTGCAGGGACTCAATGTTAGGACTCTAGCTAGGAGAGTCCTAATTGATAGGGGCATTTATGTAAAACCTACCTAAGCCGACCCTTATTAAAGAGGTGAAGAGGCCAGCTAGGGTTTGGAGGTTATTTCTTAAAGAAGAATTAGGAGTTGTAAAGGAATAGGAGTCTTGAGTTGGAGTCCTATTAGGAGTCTTAAGTAGAAGTCTTAATTGACTAGGAGTCTTAATTGAGTAGGAGTCCTATTAGGAGTTAGGGTTTAGAAATCTTATAAATAGTCATGTATTCATCCTCTTTTGGATAAGCAATAGATGAATATTTTCTGCAGCCTTTGTGCAGCAACTTGGAGGAAGGAACCCCTATAGAGTTCCAAGGAGGCCGATCCCCTAAAGAGATTAACCCTAAGCTTAGAATCTGCAAGGGTTCTATCACTTGGTATCAGAGCAGCGTTCTTGGCGTCTCGCTGCCCTTCCACAGCCATCCATCATCTCTCCACAGCCGCCCAAAGCAATTCCCACAATTGCTTAAAAGATCGTCGCTAAATTCCCCCATCATCTCCACCACCGCAGATCATCCTTTGATCTCCCGGTGAATTGCAACAGGTTCTGGTTTCCTACCTTACCGCTGCTGCAATTTAGTTATCCTTATTCAAAAATCCAAAAAAAAATTTTGTTCCTATATTGCTGCATAAACTTTTCGTCGCAAAGTTTTCATCTCTACGACGAAAGATACATTGCAGAATTCTAACCGCATAACACGATCTGTTTGATCTTGCTACTACATTTTTTCCTATCCAAATCTCTACAAAATTTTTATGACAGATTTGACATTTCCTAATAGCAGATTTCCCTTTGGTTTTATCAAAAAATTCTCAATATAAACCATTGATCTTTTACATCTAATCTGCTGTACTTGAAAATCTGTACTGTAAAATTTCAGCAACACAACACAGTTTGTTTGATCTTGCTACTACATTTTTTCTATCCAAATCTCTACGAAATTTTTATGACAGCTTTGCCACATCCTAATAGCATATTTCCCTTTGGTTTTGTCAAAAAATTCTTAATATAAACCATTAATCTTTTACGTCTAAACTGCTATACTTGAAAATCTGCACTGTGAAATTCCAACCGCATAGTACAAATTGTTTAATCTTGCTATTATATTTTTCTATCTAAATTTCTGTGAAATTTTTATGATAGCTTTGACACTTCCTAATAGTGGATTTCCCTTTGGTTTCGTTGAAAATTTTTTAATATAAACTACTGATATTTTACATCCAATCTGTGACACTTGAAAATCTGTGCTGTAGAAAATTTCAACAGCATATTGTTGCCTTAACCGATCTATTTGCAATCTTTTTGATCAAAATTTCTTATATGTTTCATAGATCATCTTGGCTTCCATCTAAGATTGATCTATTAAGGAATTCACCTCTAAAAACGATTTTGTGTTGCTGTAAATTTTCGTCGCAAACCGCTGAAATTTTTCGACGAGAATTCTGCTATCGCAACTTGCACCAATTTCTTTGCTGTTATACTGCCGAAATTTTCTTGATTAAATTGGACATACTTATTGTCATATACACTGAGATTTTGCTATCAATTCCCTCCTCAAATCTCTCAAGTTTTTTGTGAAAATTTTGTTGAGAAACCGCTGTTTCTTCGACGACAATTCTGCTCTTACAAGACAACACAATTCTGCAGTAAACTTTTACTGATTTCTATCAAACCTTTGCTGCCTTCTACCACTGATTTAAAACTTTCATCCACAGCCCTAAAGCTCCACCAAACCACACCCTCAAACTGCACCCAAAACAACCACAAAACAAGCCTAAACCGCAGACTACATCCACCAATCCACCAACCCTTTTGACCACCACTTCTCTCAACCTATACATGCCTTTAACCCGACAACAAAAGAGAGATCTTAACATCACATATTTGGAGGCATGTACTATGGCATTTGAGGAGGCAATCAATACTAAATTTGAAGCCTTTGAGGTGCGAATGGAGGATAAGATTCGGACGCTCTTTACCGAACTCAGATTGGGCCGACCACTAAGCCCGAAGAAATCACATCAAGGAGAGAGCTCTGCCCAATCGTACCAAGCCCGAAGAGATGACTTCCAAGGGAGGGGAGGCTCTATGATTGATCTCAACTATCCACACATGAGGATGGACTTCCCTAGATGGTAAGAAGGAGACCCGATTGGTTGGATCTCGCGCGCGGAGCGATATTTTCAGTATCATAAAACTGTTGATGCATCTATGGTAGAAATTGCAACTATACATCTTGAAGGGGATGCCATACAGTGGTTTGACTGGTTTAAATATACTCATGGAGTCCTCTTATGGCAACAATTCAAAGAAGGACTATTGATCCGCTTTGGACCAACCAATTACGAGAACATTGACGAATAACTAGCAAAGATCCGACAAACCTCTACCATTCAGGAGTACCAAACCAGGTTTGAAAGGTTATCTAATCAAACTTGTGATTGGTCTCAAAAACAGTTATTGGGGACCTTCATTGAGGGCTTGAAGCTGGAGATCCGGGGAGAAGTTAAAGCACGACAACCATACACACTTATGGCAGCCATCTCTTTCGCACAACATCAAGAGGAGCAATTGAACCATGAATCTCGGAGGACTAGGATCGCTTCTCGACCTGCAATGCAGAAGCCCTCAACCCACATTACTATCAACCGAGTCCCTGCACCAAAAATGATGATAAGAGAAGAGCTTCAGGAGCGATCTACGAAGGAGTTATGTTGGCACCGCGACGAGCCGTGGAGCCGTGAGCATCACTGTAGAAAAGAGAGACTTCTTATGATTGAACCAGTAGAAGAAAAGGTCATTGAACATCTAGAAGAGAGCCTTAATAATGAAAAGGAAGATGCAGAAGAAGAGCCACAACCGATCGAAGTTACGGTACATGCACTAGCCGGCTACTCAAACCCGCAAACGATGAAAGTTGAAGGCCTTCTCAAACAACAATCGATCACTGTTCTCATCGACACGGGCAGCACTAATAACTTCCTAGATAGTAAAGTTGTTGTCCAGATGGCCTTACCTATAGATTATTACAATAGGTTTGACGTCAAGTTCACCAATGGATGGATTTTGAAGTGTGATCATAGGCGCCCGCGGGAGAAACTATTACTGCAGGACCAAGAGATAATTGCAGATTTATTCCTCCTTCCTCTTGATGATCATGAGGGTATGCTCAAAATTAAATGGTTGACAACATTAGGTAATGTTTTCTGGAATTTTATGATACTAATTTTGAGATTTTACAGTAAAGGGAAACAGGTGATTCTACACGGGAAACATAGGGGCGACATAATGACGATTTGCACACAACAAATGGAGAAGGTTTTGCATAAAGCATGCAGCGGCTTTTTGGTACAACTTAAGCAGCAAACTAAGGGAGAGCCAATAGAATTTGAAGATCCAAACCTACTTCCTTTGCTTGCTGAATTTTCAGATATATTTGACGAACCACGTAACCTACCTCTTGCCCATCGGCATGATCATTGTATATCAATTCTTCTGGGCAAACCTCCTGCAAATACTTGGCTATATCAACATTCATATCTGCAGAAGGATGAAATAGAAAGGATTCTAAAAGAGATGCCCGAAATAGGAGTTATTCGGCCAAGTTGCAACCCCTACTTTTCACCGGTGCTCTTCGTACGAAAGAAGGACGAAACATGGTGAATGTGCATTGATTACCGAACCCTCAACGGCATAACCATCAAGGACAAATACCCTATTCCAATAGCAGATGAATTGCTAGATGAAAGGGAGCACAAATCTTCACAAAGCTGGACCTTCGATCCGGGTATCATCAAATATGAGTGTGCAAAGAAGACATACCGAAAACCGCCTTTTGAAGACACAATGGCCACTACGAATTTTTGCTTTCATCACCAGAAGGTGGAATATCTTGGGCATATCATATCAGAGGAAGGTGTGATAGTGGAACCCTCCAAAATTGGAGCAATGCAAAACTGGCTGACCTCGAGGAATATAAAATTGCTACATGGCTTTCTCGGTTTAATAGGCTACAATCGCAAGTTCATGAAAAACTATGGAAAGATCAGTGCACCACTTATTTCCTTACTGAAAAAAGATTTCTTCCAATGGTCGGACAAAGCCTCCGCTACCTTCGACAAACTTAAGGCAGCCATGACGACGACGCCGGTGCTAGCACTATGAAATTTTAGTCGACCCTTCATTATTGAGGTCGATGCATCTGGAATCGGAATTGGAGCCATTCTCATGCAAGATGGTCGACCACTTGCATACACTAGCAAGACATTGTCTCCCTCCCATCAAAATATGTCAACATATGATAAGGAGATGCTCGCCATTGTGCACGCAACAACAAGGTGGAGACCCTACTTGATCGGTCGACGATTTCAAATTAAAACTGACCATAAAAGCCTCAAGTACTTTTTGGAGCAAAAGATATCATCCCCTGAGCAGCAAAAATGGGTAACAAAACTTCTTAGATTTGATTATGAAATAACTTATAAAAAGGGGAAAGAGAATGTTGTTGCAAATGCGCTTTCACAACTACCCGAGTAAGTTGAATTTTCGACCGTTTTGCTTCCAACCAGTGACTTCCTTGAGGATATTAAGATGGAATGGTAGGATGATCCAAAGACCAGTAAGATCATAAAAAAATTGGAAAAAGCATCAAGCTCCTTGGCTCATTACAATTGGGACTCAAAAGAATTACACTATAAAGGACGCATTGTGCTTATGACAAATTCTACTTGCATCTTCACGAGCAGATTTTGGACAAAGTTATTCCATATGCAGGGTACTAAATTGAAAAAGAGTATGCAATATAACCCACAAATCGACAGTTAGACGAAAGTTATAAATAGGTGCTTGGAGATAGCCCAAAGCCACCCACCAAATATGACTACTCAAGGAGAACTCCAGACCCAGCCAAGTGTCATTATTGATATCAACGGATCATGACTCGACGACGACGACCCACTACTGAAGTGCTAATATAATGGGTGAACCTACCAACAGAAGATGCCACTTGGGAGAACTATGACGACTTGAAGATCAAATTCTCAAAATTCATGAATCGTCAGCCTCGAGGACAAGGCTGATTTGAAGAGGGTCTGTTAGGACTCTAGCTAGGAGAGTCTTAATTGATAGGGGCATTCATGTAAAACCTACCTAAGCCGACCCTTATTAAAGAGGTGAAGAGGCCGGCTAGGGTTTGGAGGTTATTTCTTAAAGAAGAATTAGGAGTTGTAAAGGAATAGGAGTCTTGAGTTGGAGTCCTATTAGGAGTCTTAAGTAGAAGTCTTAATTGACTAAGAGTCTTAATTGAGTAGGAGTCTTGAGTTGGAGTCCTATTAGGAGTTAGGGTTTAGAAATCCTATAAATAGTCATGTATTCATCCTCTTTTGGATAAGCAATAGATGAATATTTCTACAGCCTTTGTATAGCAACATGGAGGAAAGAACCCCTATAGAGTTCCAAGGAGGCCGATCCCCTAAAGAGATCAACCCCAAGCTTAGAATCTGCAAGGGTTCTATCACTCGATTGACGGACAACTAGCAAAGATACGCAAAGATCTTTTTCATGTTCATGGCTCTCTTCTGGATGTTCAATGACCTCTTTTTCTACTAGTTCAATCATAAGAAGTCTCCCATTACAATAACGATGCTCACGGCTCCACGGCTCGTCGCAGTGCCGATATAATCCTTTCGTAGATCACTACCAAAGCTCTTCTGTCGTCAAACATTTTAGTGCATGGACTCGGTTGACAGTAGGGGGTGCTAAGGGCATCAGTATTGCTGGTCCGGGAGCGTGCTTAGTCCTCTGGGCATTATAGTTCAATCGCTCTTCTTAAAGTCGTGCGAAAGATATGGCTGCCATAAGCGTGTATGGTTGTCGCGCTTTAACTTCTCCCCGGATCTCCGGCTTCAAGCCCTCAATAAAGGTCCCCTATAGCTATTTTTTAGACCAATCACGATTTTGACTCGATAACATTTCAAATCTAGTTTGGTACCCCTGAATGATGGAGGTTTGTTCGATCATTACTAGTTGTCCGTCAATGTTCTTGTAATCGGTTGGTCCAAAGTGGGTGAGCAATCCTTTAAATTGTCGCCATGAGAGGATTCCACGAGTGTGTTAAAACTAGTCAAACCACTTTATGTCATCCCATTCAATATGTATAGCCGTAATTTCCACAATAGATGCATTCATAGTTTTGTGGTACCGATAAAATCGCTCCTCGCAAGAGATCCAACCATGCAGGTCTCCTTCTTCCCATCTAGGGAAGTACACCCTCATGCACGGAAAGTTGGGATCAATCTTAGAGCCTCCCCTCTTATGGAATTCATCTCTTTGGGATTGGTGAGATTGGAATGATCTCTCTCATTGATGTGATTTCTTCGGGTTTGGTGGTCGTCGCAAACCGAGTTAGGTAAAGAGAGTCTGAATCTTATCCTTCATTTGTACATTGAATACAGCAAATTTAGTATATGCCTCCAAATATGTGAAGTTAAGGTCTCTTTTTTATTGATGGGTTAAAGGCATGTATAGGTTGAGAGAAGTGAACGTCAAAAGGATTGTTGAATAGGTGGATGTTGTAGGTAGCGGTTTAGGCTTGTTTTGTGACTGTTTTGGGTGCAGTTTCAGGGCATCATTTGGTGGTATTTTAGGGCTTTGAATAAAAGTTTTTGATCAATGGAAGATGGCAGCAAAGGTTTGATAGAAATCAGTGGAAGATATTGCAAGTATTTGTTGTCTTGTAAGAGTAGAATCCTCGTCGAAGAAATAGTGATTTCTCGACGAAATTTCCTCCAAAAACCATGAGAGATTTGAGGAAGGAAATGACAGTAAAATCTCAGTTTATTTGACTGCAAGGATGTCCAATTTAATCAAGAGAATTTTGGCTGTACAATAGCAATGAAATCGGTGCAAGTTGTGATAGTAGAATTCTTGTCGAAAAATTTCCACGGTTTGTGATGAAAATTTACCATAACATAAAATCATTTTTAGAGATGAATTTTCAATATATCAATCTTAGAAGAAGCCAAGATGATCTATGCATTACTATAGTAGCGATCAGACACCTGTAGCGACGGCTACAAAATGGCTTCCCTTTTCTACTGCGATGCCCCCGGCTCCACGACTCGTCGCAATTCCAACATAATACTTTCGCAAATCCCTCCCGGAAGGTCTCTTTTTTATTGATGGGTTAAAGGCATGTATAGGTTGAGAGAAGTGAACGTCAAAAGGATTGTTGAATAGGTGGATGTTGTAGGTAGCGGTTTAGGCTTGTTTTGTGACTGTTTTGGGTGCAGTTTCAGGGCATCATTTGGTGGTATTTTAGGGCTTTGAATAAAAGTTTTTGATCAATGGAAGATGGCAGCAAAGGTTTGATAGAAATCAGTGGAAGATATTGCAAGTATTTGTTGTCTTGTAAGAGTAGAATCCTCGTCGAAGAAATAGTGATTTCTCGACGAAATTTCCTCCAAAAACCATGTGAGATTTGAGGAAGGAAATGACAGCAAAATCTCAGTTTATTTGACTGCAAGGATGTCCAATTTAATCAAGAGAATTTTGGCTGTACAATAGCAATGAAATCGGTGCAAGTTGTGATAGCAGAATTCTTGTCGAAAAATTTTCACGGTTTGTGATGAAAATTTACCATAACATAAAATCATTTTTAGAGAATGCTCACCTCCTAAGAAGTCTCCCCATTACATAACGATGCTCACGGACTCACGGACCATCGAAGTGCCAACATAATCCTTGCAGATCACTCCCGAAGCTCTCTCTCATCAAACATTTTAGTGCATGGACTCGGTTGATAGTAGAGGAGCCGAGGGCATCAGTATTACTGGTCTGGGAGCAAGCTTATTCCTCCGGGCTTCATAGTTCAATCGCTCCTCTTCAAGTCGTCCGAAAGATATGGCTGCCCATAAGCGTGTACAGTTGTCGCGCTTTAACTTCTCCCCGGACCTCCGGCTTCAGGCCCCTCAATAAAGGTCTCCGATAGCTGTTTTTTAGACCAATCACGATTTTGACTCGATAACATTTCAATGGTACCCTGAATGGTGGAGGTTTGTTCGATCATTACTAATTCTCCGTCAATGTTCTAGTAATCGGTTGGTCCGAAGTTGTGATGAAAATTTCGACAGTTTGTGATGAAAATTTCTGTAACACAAAATCATTTTTAGAGATAAATTCTTTGATATATTTATCTTAGATGGAAGACAAGATGATCTATGAATTACTGTAGCGGGAAGACGAATTGGCTTCCCTTTTCTACAGCGATGCTCACGGCTCCACGAGTCATTGAAATGCCAACATAATCTCTTCGCAAATTGCTCACGAAGCTCTTTTCTTATTAACCTTTACGGTGCAGGGACTCGATTGACGGACAACTTGCCTCTTTATGTTGAAGGCTCTCTTTTGGATATTCAATGACTTGTTCTTCTACTGCTTCAATCATAAGAAGTCTCCCATTACAATAATGATGCTCACGGCTCCACAGCTCGTCGAAGTGCCAACATAATCCCTTCGCAGTTCGCTCCCGAAGCTCTTCTCTCGTCAAACATTTTAGTGCATGGACTCGGTTGACAGAAGGAGGAGCTGAGGGCATCAATATTGCAGGTCCGGGAGCGGGCATAGTCCTCTGGGCTTCATAGTTCAATCGCTCCTCTTAAAGTCGTGCAAAAGATATGGCTGAGAAAAGCGTGTACGGTTGTCGCGCTTTAACTTCTCCATGGATCTCCGGCTTCAAGCCATCAATAAAGGTCCCCGATAGCTGTTTTTTAGACCAATCACGATTTTGACTCAATAACATTTCAAACCTAGTTTGGTACCCCTGAATGGTGGAGGTTTGTTCGATCATTACTAGTTGTCCGTCAATGTTCTTGTAATCGGTTGGTCCGAAGTGGGTGAGAAGTCGTTTAAATTGTCGCCATAAAAGGACTCCATGAGTTTGTTGAAACCAGACAAACCACTATATGTCATCCCCTTCAAGATGTATAGCCGTAATTTCCATAATAGATGCATTCGTAGTTTTGTGGTACCGATAAAATCGCTCGACGCAAGAGATCCAACCATGTGGGTCTCCTTTCCACCTAGGGAAGTACACCCTCATGCGCAGAAAGTTGGGATTAATCATAGAGCCTCCTTCGCATGGAATTCATCTCTTTGGGATTGGTGAGATTGGAAAGAACTCTCTCATTGATGTGATTTCTTCGGGCTTGGTGGTCGTCGCAAACCGAGTTCGGTAAAGAGAGTCCGAATCTTAACCTTCATTCGTATATCGAAAGCATCAAATTTAGCATTCAATACATACTCAGATGCCATAATATATGCCTCCAAATATGTGAAGTTAAGGTCTCTTTTTTATTGACTGGTTAAAGGCATGTATAGGTTGAGAGAAGTTATTGTCGAAAGGGTTGTTGAATAAGTGGATGGTTGTAGGTAGCGGTTTAGGCTTTGTGACTGTTTTGGGTGTAGTTTGAGGGCATCGTTTGGTGGTGTTTTAGGACTTTGAATAAAAGTTTTTGATCAATGGAAGATGGCAGCAAAGGTTTGATAGAAATCAGTGAAAGATACTGCAAGTATTTGTTGTCTTGTAAGAGTAGAATCCTTGTCGAAGAAACAGTGGTTTCTCGACGAAAGTTCCTCCAAAACCATGAGAGATTTGAGGAAGGAAATGATAGCAAAATCTCAGTTTATTTGACTACAAGGATGTCCAATTTAATCAAGAGAATTTTGGCTGTACAATAGCAATGAAATCGGTGCAAGTTGTGATAGCAGAATTCTCGTCGAAAAATTTTCGCGGTTTGTGATGAAAATTTGCAGTAACACAAAATTATTTTTAGAGATGAATTCTTCATATATCAATCTTAGATTAAAGCCAAGATGATCTATGAATTACTGTAGCAGCAATCCGACACCTGTAGCGACGGCTACAAAATGGCTTTTCTTTTCTACAGTGATGCTCAACGGCTCCACGACTCGTCACAATGCCAACATAATACCTTCGCAAATCTCTCCCGAAGCTCTTCTCTTATCAAGCTTTACGGTGCAGGGACTCGATTGACGGACAACTAGCAAAGATACGCAAAGATCTTTTTCATGTTCAATGACCTATTCATCTACTAGTTCAATAATAAGAAGTCTCCCATTACAATAACGATGCTCACGGCACCACGGCTCATCGCAGTGCCGGCATAATCCTTTCGTAGATCGCTCCCGAAGCTCTTCTCTCGTCAAACATTTTAGTGCATAGACTCGTTTGACAGTAGGGGGTGCTAAGGGTATCAGTATTGCCGGTCCGGGAGTGAGCTTAGTCCTCTGGGCTTCATAGTTTAATCGCTCCTCTTAAAGTCGTGCGAAAGATATGGCTGCCATAAGCGTGTATGGTTGTCGCACTTTAACTTCTCCCCGGATCTCCGGCTTCAAGCCCTCAATAAAGGTCCACGATAGCTGTTTTTTAGAACAATCACGATTTTGACTCGATAACATTTCAAACCTAGTTTGGTATCCCTGAATGGTGGAGGTTTGTTCGATCATTATTAATTGTCCGTCAATGTTCTTGTAATCGGTTGGTCCGAAGTGGGTGAGCAATCCTTTAAATTGTCACCATGAGAGGACACCATGAGTGTGTTGAAACCAGTCAAACCACTATATGTCATCCCCTTCAAGATGTATAGCCATAATTTCCACCATAGATGTGCAATTTTGTGGTACCGATAAAATCGCTCCGCGTATGAGATCCAACCATACGGGTCTCCTTCCCATCTAGGGAAGTACACCCTCATGCATGAAAGGTTGGGATCAATCATAGAGCCTCGTCTCTCATGGAATTCATCACTTTGGGATTAGTGAGATTGGAAAGTGCTCTCTCCATGATGTGATTTCTTCGGGCTTGGTGGTCGTCACAAACCGAGTTCGGTAAAGAGAGTCTGAATCTTATCCTTCATTCGTCCCTCGAAAGCATCGAATTTAGCATTGATTACATCCTCAGATGTCATAGAATGTACCTCCAAATCTGTGAAGTTAACGTCTCTTTTTATTGACGGGTTAAAGGCATGTATAGGTTGAGAGAAGTGATTGTCGAAAGGGTTGTTGGATAGGTGGGTGGATGTTATAGGTAGTGGTTTAGGCTTGTTTTGTGACTGTTTTGGGTGCAGTTTGAGAGCGTGGTTTGGTGGTGTTTTAGGGCTTTGAATAAAAATTTTTGATCAGTGGAAGATGGCAACGAAGGTTTGATAGAATCAGTGGAATTTACTACAAGTATTTATTATCTTGTAAGAGTAGAATCCTCGTTGTAGAAATAGTAGTTTCTCGATGAAATTTCCTCCAAAAACCATGGGAGATTTGAGGAAGGAAATGACAGCAAAATCTCAATTTATATGATAGCAAGGATGTCCAATTTAATCAAGGGAATTTGGCTGTACAATAGCAATGAAATCGGTGCAAGTTGTGATAGCAGAATTCTCGTCAAAAAATTTCCGCGGTTTGTGATGAAAATTTGCCGTAACACAAAATCATTTTTAGAGATGAATTCTTCAATATATCAATCTTAGATGAAAGCCATGATGATCTATGCATTACCGTAGTAGTGTTCAGACACCTGTAGCGATGGCCACAAAATGGATTCCCTTTTCTACAGCATGCTCACAGCTCCACGACTCATCGTAATGCCAACATAATACCTTCACAAATCCCACCCCACGCTCTTCTCTTATCAACCTTTACGGTGCAGGGACTCGATTGACGGACAACTAACAAAGATGCGCGAAGATCTTCTTCATGCTCATGGCTCTATTCTGAATGTTCAATAACCTCTTCATCTACTTGTTCAATCATAAGAAGTCTCCTTTTACAATAACGATGCTCACGGCCCCACGACTCATTGTAGTGCCAACATAACCTCTTCGCAGATTGCTCCCGAAGCTCTTCTCTTGTCAAACATTTTAGTGCATGGACTCGATAGACAGTAGGGTTGTGAGGGCATCAGTATTGCCGGTCGGGGAGCGAGCTTAGTCCTCCACGCTTCATAGTTCAATTGTTGCTATTGAAGTCGTGTGAAAGGATACGGCTGTCATAAGCGTGTACGGTTGTTGCGCTTTAACTATCTCCCGGTTCGCCTGCTTCAAGCCCTCAATAAGGTCCCCAATATCTGTTTTAGACCAATCACGATTTTGACTCGATAACATTTCAACATAGTTTTCGTAGCCACTGAACGATAGAGGTTTTGTTGGATCTTTGCTAGTTGTCCCGTCAAGGTTGCTTGTAATTAGTTGGTCCGAAGTGGGTGAGCAATCCTTTACATTGTCGCCATGAGAGAACACCGAATGAGTGTGTTGAAACCAGTCAAACCACTATATGTCATCCCCTTCCAAGATGTATGGCCATACTTCCACCATAGATGTGCAATTTTGTGGTACCGATAAAATCGCGCCGCGTATGAGAATCCAACCATGCGGGGTCTCCCTTCTTCCGCATCTAGGAAGTACACCCCTCATAGCATGAAGAGGTTGGGATAATCATAGAGCCTCGGCCTCTCATGGAATTCATCACTTTGGGATTAGTGAGATTGGAAAGAACTCTCTCATTGATGTGATTTCTTCGGGCTTGGTGGTCGTCGCAAACCGAGTTCGGTAAAGAGAGTCCGAATCTTAACCTTCATTCGTATATCGAAAGCATCAAATTTAGCATTCAATACATACTCAGATGCCATAATATATGCCTCCAAATATGTGAAGTTAAGGTCTCTTTTTTTATTGACTGGTTAAAGGCATGTATAGGTTGAGAGAAGTTATTGTCGAAAGGGTTGTTGAATAAGTGGATGGTTGTAGGTAGCGGTTTAGGCTTTGTGACTGTTTTGGGTGTAGTTTGAGGGCATCGTTTGGTGGTGTTTTAGGACTTTGAATAAAAGTTTTTGATCAATGGAAGATGGCAGCAAAGGTTTGATAGAAATCAGTGAAAGATACTGCAAGTATTTGTTGTCTTGTAAGAGTAGAATCCTTGTCGAAGAAACAGTGGTTTCTCGACGAAAGTTCCTCCAAAAACCATGAGAGATTTGAGGAAGGAATGATAGCAAAATCTCAGTTTATTTGACTACAAGATGTCCAATTTAATCAAGGGAATTTGGCTGTACAATAGCAATGAAATCGGTGCAAGTTGTGATAGCAGAATTCTCGTCAAAAAATTTCCGCGGTTTGTGATGAAAATTTGCCGTAACACAAAATCATTTTAGAGATGAAATTCTTCAATATATCAATCTTAGATGAAAGCCATGAGGATCTATGCATTACCGTAGTAGTGTTCAGACACCTGTAGCGATGGCTACAAAATGGATTCCCTTTCTACAGCATGCTCACAGCTCCACGACTCATCGTAATGCCAACATAATACCTTCACAAATCCCACCCCACGCTCTTCTCTTATCAACCTTTACGGTGCAGGGACTCGATTGACGGACATCAACAAGATGCGCGAAGATCTTCTTCATGCTCATGGCTCTATTCTGAATGTTCAATGAACCTCTTCATCTACTTGTTCAATCATAAGAAGTCTCCTTTACAATAACGATGCTCACGGCCCCACGACTCATTGCAGTGCCGCATAATCCTTCGTAGATCGCTCCCGAAGCTCTTCTCTCGTCAAACATTTTAGTGCATAGACTCGTTTGACAGTAGGGGGTGCTAAGGGTATCAGTATTGCGGTCCGGGAGTGAGCTTAGTCCTCTGGGCTTATAGTTTAATCGCTCTCTTTAAAGTCGTGCGAAAGATATGGCTGCCATAAGCGTGTATGGTTGTCGCACTTTAACTTCTCCCCGGATCTCCGGCTTCAAGCCCTCATAAAGGTCCCGATAGCTGTTTTTTAGAACAATCACGATTTTGACTCGATAACATTTCAAACCTAGTTTGGTATCCCCTGAATGGTGGAGGTTTGTTCGATCATTATTAATTGTCCGTCAATGTTCTTGTAATCGGTTGGTCCGAAGTGGGTGAGCCAATCCTTTAAATTGTCACCATGAGAGGACACCATGAGTGTGTTGAAACCAGTCAAACCACTATATGTCATCCCCTTCAAGATGTATAGCCATAATTTCCACCATAGATGTGCAATTTTGTGGTACCGATAAAATCGCTCCGCGTATGAGATCCAACCATACGGGTCTCCTTCCCATCTAGGGAAGTACACCCTCATGCATGAAAGGTTGGGATCAATCATAGAGCCTCGTCTCTCATGGAATTCATCACTTTGGGATTAGTGAGATTGGAAAGTGCTCTCTCCATGATGTGATTTCTTCGGGCTTGGTGGTCGTCACAAACCGAGTTCGGTAAAGAGAGTCTGAATCTTATCCTTCATTCGTCCCTCGAAAGCATCGAATTTAGCATTGATTACATCCTCAGATGTCATAGAATGTACCTCCAAATCTGTGAAGTTAACGTCTCTTTTTTATTGACGGGTTAAAGGCATGTATAGGTTGAGAGAAGTGATTGTCGAAAGGGTTGTTGGATAGGTGGATGTTATAGGTAGTGGTTTAGGCTTGTTTTGTGACTGTTTTGGGTGCAGTTTGAGAGCGTGGTTTGGTGGTGTTTTAGGGCTTTGAATAAAAATTTTTGATCAGTGGAAGATGGCAACGAAGGTTTGATAGAATCAGTGGAATTTACTACAAGTATTTATTATCTTGTAAGAGTAGAATCCTCGTTGTAGAAATAGTAGTTTCTCGATGAAATTTCCTCCAAAAACCATGGGAGATTTGAGGAAGGAAATGACAGCAAAATCTCAATTTATATGATAGCAAGGATGTCCAATTTAATCAAGGGAATTTGGCTGTACAATAGCAATGAAATCGGTGCAAGTTGTGATAGCAGAATTCTCGTCAAAAAATTTCCGCGGTTTGTGATGAAAATTTGCCGTAACACAAAATCATTTTTAGAGATGAATTCTTCAATATATCAATCTTAGATGAAAGCCATGATGATCTATGCATTACCGTAGTAGTGTTCAGACACCTGTAGCGATGGCCACAAAATGGATTCCCTTTTCTACAGCATGCTCACAGCTCCACGACTCATCGTAATGCCAACATAATACCTTCACAAATCCCACCCCACGCTCTTCTCTTATCAACCTTTACGGTGCAGGGACTCGATTGACGGACAACTAACAAAGATGCGCGAAGATCTTCTTCATGCTCATGGCTCTATTCTGAATGTTCAATAACCTCTTCATCTACTTGTTCAATCATAAGAAGTCTCCTTTTACAATAACGATGCTCACGGCCCCACGACTCATTGTAGTGCCAACATAACCTCTTCGCAGATTGCTCCCGAAGCTCTTCTCTTGTCAAACATTTTAGTGCATGGACTCGATAGACAGTAGGGTTGTGAGGGCATCAGTATTGCCGGTCGGGGAGCGAGCTTAGTCCTCCACGCTTCATAGTTCAATTGTTGCTATTGAAGTCGTGTGAAAGATACGGCTGTCATAAGCGTGTACGGTTGTTGCGCTTTAACTTCTCCCCGGTTCTCCTGCTTCAAGCCCTCAATAAAGGTCCCCAATATCTGTTTTAGACCAATCACGATTTTGACTCGATAACATTTCAAACATAGTTTCGTACCACTGAACGATAGAGGTTTGTTGGATCTTTGCTAGTTGTCCGTCAATGTTCTTGTAATTAGTTGGTCCGAAGTGGGTGAGCATCCTTTAAATTGTCGCCATGAGAGAACACCATGAGTGTGTTGAAACCAGTCAAACCACTATATGTCATCCCCTTCAAGATGTATAGCCATAATTTCCACCATAGATGTGCAATTTTGTGGTACCGATAAAATCGCTCCGCGTATGAGATCCAACCATGCGGGTCTCCTTCTTCCCATCTAGGGAAGTACACCCTCATGCATGAAAGGTTGGGATCAATCATAGAGCCTCGCCTCTCATGGAATTCATCACTTTGGGATTAGTGAGATTGGAAAGTACTCTCTCCATGATGTGATTTCTTCGGGCTTGGTGGTCGTCACAAACCGAGTTCGGTAAAGAGAGTCTGAATCTTATCCTTCATTCGTCCCTCGAAAGCATCGAATTTAGCATTGATTACATCCTCAGATGTCATAGAATGTACCTCCAAATCTGTGAAGTTAACGTCTCTTTTTTATTGACGGGTTAAAGGCATGTATAGGTTGAGAGAAGTAATTGTCGAAAGGGTTGTTGGATAGGTGGATGTTATAGGTAGTGGTTTAGGCTTGTTTTGTGACTGTTTTGGGTGCAGTTTGAGAGCGTGGTTTGGTGGTGTTTTAGGGCTTTGAAATAAAAATTTTTGATCAGTGGAAGATGGCAGCGAAGGTTTGATAGAATCAGTGGAATTTACTGCAAGTATTTGTTATTTTGTAAGAGTAGAATCCTCGTCGTAGAAACAGTGGTTTCTCGATGAAATTTCCTCCAAAAACCATGGGAGATTTGAGGAAGGAAATGACAGCAAAATCTCAATTTATATGATAGCAAGGATGTCCAATTTAATCAAGGGAATTTGGCTGTACAATAGCAATGAAATCGGTGCAAGTTGTGATAGCAGAATTCTCAGTCAAAAAATTTCCGCGGTTTGTGATGAAAATTTGCCGTAACACAAAATCATTTTTAGAGATGAATTCTTCAATATATCAATCTTAGATGAAAGCCATGATGATCTATGCATGCTCAATTATATGATAGTAGTGTTCAGACACCTGTAGCGATGGCTACAAAATGGCTTCCCTTTTCTACAGCATGCTCACGGCTCCACGACTCATCGTAATGCCAACATAATACCTTCACAAATCCCACCCCACGCTCTTCTCTTATCAACCTTTACGGTGCAGGGACTCGATTGACGGACAACTAGCAAAGATGCGCGAAGATCTTCTTCATGCTCATGGCTCTATTCTGAATGTTCAATGACCTCTTCATCTACTAGTTCAATCATAAGAAGTCTCCCTTTACAATAACGATGCTCACGGCCCCACGACTCATTGCAGTGCCAACATAACCTCTTCGCAGATTGCTCCGAAGCTCTTCTCTTGTCAAACATTTTAGTGCATGGACTCGATAGACAGTAGGGTTGTGAGGGCATCAGTATTGCCGGTCGGGGAGCGAGCTTAGTCCTCCACGCTTCATAGTTCAATTGTTGCTATTGAAGTCGTGTGAAAGATATGGCTGTCATAAGCGTGTACGGTTGTCGCGCTTTAACTTCTCCCCGGTTCTCCAGCTTCAAGCCCTCAATAAAGGTCCCCAATATCTGTTTTAGACCAATCACGATTTTGACTCGATAACATTTCAAACATAGTTTCGTACCACTGAACGATAGAGGGTTGTTGGATCTTTGCTAGTTGTCCGTCAATGTTCTTGTAATTAGTTGGTCCGATGTGGATGAGCAGTCCTTCTTTGAATTGTCACCATGAGAGGACTCCATGAGTATGTTCAAACTAGTCAAACCACTATATCTCATCCCCCTTCAAGATATATAGCCATAATTTCCACCATAGATGCGTTTGCAGTTTTGTGGTACCAATAAAATTGCTCCACGCATGGTATCCAACCAAGCGGGTCTACATCTTCGCATCTAGGGTAGTCCACACTCATGTGCGAAAAGTTGGGATCGATAATAGAGCCTCCCCTCTCATGGAAGTGACTCTTCGAAATTGGTGAGATTGGATAGAGCTCTCTCCTTGATGTGATTTCTTCGGGCATTGGAGGTCAACCCAAACTGAGTTCAATAAAGAGAGTCCGAATCTTATCTTTCATTCGTGCCTCGAAAGCTTCGAATTTAGTATTAATACATCCTCATATGCCATAGTATATGCCTCCAAAACTGTGAAGTTAAGGTCTCTTTTTTATTGTCGGGTTAAAGGCATATATAGGTTGAGAGAAGTGATCATCGAAAGGGTTATTGGATAGGTTCATGTTGCAGGTTAAGGTTTAAGCTTGTTTTGTGACTGTTTTGGGTGCTATTTGAGAGCGTGTTTGGCGGTGTTTTTGGGTTATGAATTAATATTTTTGATCTATGGAAGAGCAGAATGTTATTAAGTTGGCTCTGTATCAAGCTTTCTAGTTGGCTCCACATGAAATGTTATTAGGTTGCACCGTTTGATTAAGTAAGGAATAAAAAAATCGCTCGGTGTATGCTTTAACCTCATCTAAATTCTCAATAAGATTACCATATTTATCTTTGCATTTTCTGATGCGATTAACTGCCCTTCGAGTAGCAATGCAAGCATAGAAAAACTTAGTATTGGAATCGCCTAGAGTAAACCAATGCTGTCGAGACTTCTGCTTTGCAAAACTTTCTTCCTGCTTTAAGGCTTGCATGAAGTTATTTCTGGCTTTTGTCTTTGTAGATAAGATTCTCATCTTGGGGCTGAAGTTGTAGCTCATACTACATTTCCATTAGTTCTTTTCTGTAAATTTGAACCCGGGTGGTAATATTTCCAAATGTGTTTGTATTCCACTCCTTAAGTGCTGCTTTATAGGCTTTGAAATTTTGACATAAGATGTATGTTGGCGAACCATGTATATTAACATTCCAAGCTAATATGATAATATCAAGGAACTAAGGATGTGTACTCCACATGTTAAAGAATCTAAATGGTTTCTTGCCTCTAGGTGTTGCTTTATTTGCGTGTATATACATTAAGGAATGATCAGAAAATAATGGTGCATCATACTCAAGAAGTGAATCAGGGTAAACTGTTAACTATTCTTGTTTAATCAAACACCTGTCAAGTCGAGCCATTATTTTCCTGATAGCAGCACCTTGATTACTCTAGGAGAGCCAATTTTTCACTGATTTCATATCAATCAATGCGGCAGTGTCTATGTAATCAATAAAACTTTGAAACTGACTTTCAGAAAGCTGTCTACCCCCACTTTTTCATTTGTGTATCGAACAGTATTAAAATCATCAAGAACAATCCAAGGCACATTACGACAGTCATTTGCAATGTTAGTTAGATCATTTCATAGTATATTTCTGTTCGAACCCTTACAGATTCTAAGCTTGTGGTTGATCTCTTTACGGGATCGGCCTCCTGAAACTCTATAGGGGTTCCTTCTTCCAAGCTGCTGCTCAAAGGCTGCAGAAAATATTCATCTATTGCTTGTGAAAAGAGGAGGAATACATGGCTATTTATAGGGTTTCTAAACCCTAACTCCTAATAGGACTAATACTCAAGACTCCTACTTCTAACTGACTCCTAATATGACTCCTACTCAAGACTCCTACTTCTAACCAACTCCTAGTTCTTCTCTAAGAATTAACCACCATACCTTAGCTGGCCTGTTTACCTCTTTATTAGGGGTTGGCTTAGGTAGGTTTTACATGAAAGTCCCTCTCAATTAGGACTCATCTAGCTAGAGTCCTAACAGACCCACCCTCTTCAAATCAGTCTTGCCTTCAAGGCTGAGATTCCATGAACTCAGGAAACCAGGTCTTCAGCTCATCATATGGTTCTCATGTGGCATCTTCAAGTGGTAAATTATTCCAATGCACTAGTACTTTAGTAGAGGGACATCGATGACGCATCACGATCCTGCGATCGAGGATGACTTGTGGTTGGGCTTGAATAACTCCATCCTCAGTGGTGTTGGGCAGTTGGATTTAGGGTGACTCGTGTTCTCCCAACTTGGGCTTCAAGCAAAACACATGGAAGACAGGATGAATTTTGGCATCCTCAGGCAATTTAAGTCTATACGCCACGACTCCAATACACTCTGTGATCTGATAAGGCCCATAAAAATGTGGGGATAGCTTCATGGAGGCTCGAGTTTTGATGGAGAGTTGCTTGTATGGCTGTAGGTGAAGATAAACCCAATCTCCTACTGAAAATTCTCTTTCGCTTCGTCGTGTGTCGACTTGCTGTGACACGGGAGTGTCTAATTTGTTACAATCTATTCATATGGACGATGCTGATAATATGATTTTTTTTTAGCCAACAATATTGCCCCATAATCTTCAACTCAGTCAATTCAGATAAGACAGCTCATCAGCATATTCCCTGCATAAAAGTAAAGCTGTCTCATAGTACTTTTCTTCATAGCTAAGGAATACATTAAAGGAGGTGGTTGGCAGCTGTGAAGGACTTAATTTCGATTAAAGGAGGTGGTTGGCAGCTGTAAAGGACTTAATTTCGAAATTCCCTATGCATGAAGGGTTGTTTCATGCACTAGTATTTATTTTCATGTTTAGGGCTTTGAAAGGGTCTTTAGAAAACTGAGAATATTGGAGAAGCTCTCTTAAAGTGCTCATTTGAACTCTGTATCTCTTGGATGCATCCTTGAGTGGTGAGTCTTTTGCTTTCAGTTCTGTATCCTTGTTTATTGTCATTAGGGTGGTGATCTTTCTATATTCCTTTTGATTTTAAACTGGGTGGTGAGCTATTTTTCATTTTATCAAAGTTTTATCAAGAATTCATTCCTTGTCTCCTATGACATTTTCTATCTGAACAACTGTTCTATCGGTTTTCTTTCGAAATCCATTCTGCATTTTTACCCTCCCCGGTATCAGTTTGGTATCAGAGCTAAAGGCTAGAGATCATGGCAAAGCAGAATGGAAAAGATGTAGTTGGTGAAGGTAGTGACCATGAAGATAACGCTGAGTCGTTGAGACTGCAGCTACAAAAATTGCTACGTAGTCTACAAGAAAAAAAATGAAATAATCGATGAACTTCAAAGTAAACACAACCAGCATGAAAATGACGTTCGAGAGTTAACTTCTGATGATGATATACCTCGTCTTCCAAGGGAGTCGAGAAGATGTCAGAGAAGAAATGAAGTCCAAGATGAGTGACAGAATAAATATAACCCCAGATTAGATATTCCAGAATATTTCCCTGCACAAAAGTAAAGCTGTCTCATAGTACTTTTCTTCATGGCTAAGGAATACATTAAAGGAGGTGGTTGGCAGCTGTGAAGGATATTCCAGTATTTGAAGGTAAAATAAATATTGATGATTTTATCGATTGGCTTAATACAGTAGAAAGAATTTTCGATTTTCATGAACCACCAGAACAAAAGAAGGTCAAACTTGTGGCACTCAAACTTAGACGGAATGCATCTTTTTGGTGGGAAAATCTAAAGAAACAAAGAGAACGTGAGGGGAAGAGTAAGATCGTTACATGGGAGAAAATGAAAAGGGAGCTGAAGAGAAAATATTTATCTCATAATTATAGGCAAGAGATCTTTCTCAAAATACATGATTTCAAGCAAAAAGATCTTAGTGTGGAGGAGTACACTACAGAATTCGATAATTTGATGTTGAAAGGAGAGCTTGTGGAACCGGAAGAGCAAAAATCGCAAGATACCTAGGAGGTCTGAACTATGAGATTGCTAAAGTTGTTCAACTACAGCCATATTGGTCTTTAAATGATGTGAGCAAGCTGGCATTAAAAGTTGAAAAGCAACAGAAGTTTGAAAAGAGTGTTCGGTACGGCTCAAAAGAGGCTATACAAGAGCCGGAAGTTCCAAGCCTACTGTCCAAAGCAAGGTGATAACGAAGGTACAAGAAAAGGGTGAAGAATCTATTGGCAACAAAAAAACACCTAATTCTTCTACCCCAAGTGGCCGAAAATGCTTCAAATGTCATGGTTTTGGGCATATTGCTACAGATTGTCCAAATAGGAGGATTGTAACTTTGGTTGAAGATCATAGTGATGGAGGAGAGGATGAAGCTGAGGACGAACCAAAATACGATGATGATGAGGACGAGATTACTTATGTTGATCATGGTTTGTCTATTGTATTGCAACGTAGTTTACAAGTGTCCTATGTGGCCGACGATGAAAGTTGGGTGAGAAAAAATGTGTTTCACACTAAATGCACTTCTCTTCGCAAGGTGTGCTTGGTGATCATCGACAGCGGCAGCTTTGAGAATGTAGTCTCTTTGGAGATGGTGTAGAAGCTAAAGTTGGACACCATCCCTCATCCACATCCATACTAGTTATATTGGCTACATAAAGGAAATGACATCAATGTAACTAAAAGATGTTTAGTTTCATTTTCTATTGGCAAGTATTATAAAGATGAAGTATGGTGTGATGTTGCTCCTATGGATGCTTGTCATTTGTTGTTGGGAAGACTGTTAGAACCCTTGCAGATTCTAAGCTTGGGTTTGATCTCTTTAGGGGATCGGCCTCCTTGGAACTCTATAGGGGTTCCTTCCTCCAAGTTGTTGCACAAAGGCTGCAGAAAATATTCATCTATTGCTTATGAAAAGAGGAGGAATACATAGCTATTTATAGGGCTTCTAAACTCTAACTCCTAATAGGACTCCTACTCAAGACTCCTACTTCTAACCAACTCCTAATAGGACTCATATTCAAGACTCCTACTTAAGACTCTTATTTCTTTACAACTCCTAATTCTTCTCTAAGAAATAATCTCCAAACCCTAGCCAGCCTCTTCACCTCTTTAATAAGGGTCGGCTTAGGTAGGTTTTACATGAATGCCCCATATCAATTAGAACTCTCCTAGCTAGAGTCCTAACAAACCCACCCTCTTCAAATCAGCCTTGTCCTCGAGGCTAACGATTCATGAATTTTGGGAATTTGATCTTCAACTCGTCATAGTTCTCCCAAGTGGCATCTTCTGTTGGTAGGTTCACCCACTGTATTAGCACTTCAGTAGTGGGTCGTCATCGTCGAGTCACGATCCATTGATCAATAATGACACTTGGCTAGATCTGGAGTTCTCCTTGAGTAGTCATATTTGGTAGGTGGCTTTGGGCTGTCTCCAAGCACCTATTTACAACTTTCGTTTGGCTGTCGGTTTGTGGGTGATATTGCATACTCCTTTTCAATTTAGTACCCTGCATATGGAATAACTTTATCCAAAATTTGCTTGTGAATATGCAAGTAGAATTTGTCATAAGCATAGTGCGTCCTTTACAGTGTAATTCTTTTGAGTCTCAATTGTAATGTGCCATGGAGCTTGATGCTTCTTCCAATTTTTTTATGATTTTACTGGTCTCTGGATCATCTTGCCATTCCATCTTAATATCCTTAAGGAAGTCATTGGTTGAAAGCGAAATGGCCGAAAGTTCAGCTTGCTCAGCTAGCTGCGAAAGCGCATTTGCAAAAACATTCTCTTTCCCCTTTTTGTAAGTTATTTCATAATCAAATCTAAGAAGTTTTGTTACCCAGTTTTGCTGCTCGGGGGATGATATCTTTTGCTCCAAAAAGTAATTGAGGCTTTTATAGTCGGTTTTAATTTGAAATCGTCGACCGATCAAGCAGGATCTCCACCTCGTTGTTGCGTGCACAATGGCAAGAATTTTCTTATCATGTGTTGACATGTTTTGATGGGAGGGAGACAATGTCTTGCTAGTGTATGCGAGTGGTCGACCATCTTACATGAGAATGGCTCCGATTCCGACTCCAGATGCGTCGGCCTCAATAATGAAGGGTCGACTGAAATCTGGTAGTGCTAGCACTGGCGTCTTTGTCATGGCTGCCTTAAGTTTGTCGAAGGCAGCGGAGGCTTTGTCTGACCATTGGAATGCATCTTTTTTCAATAGAGATGTGAGGGGTGCGCTGATCTTCCCATAGTCCTTAACAAATTTTCGGTAGTAGCCCGTTAGTCCATGGAACCCACAAAGTAATTTCACGTTTGTAGGTTTCGGCCAGCCTTGCATTGTCTCAATTTTTGTTGGGTCTACCGCCACCCCTTCTTCTGATATTATGTGCCCAAGGTACTCTACTTTTTGCTAGAGAAAGCTGCACTTTGGTTGTTTAACAAAAAGAGTATTCTCCCGAAGGATCGTCAAAATAATCCGTAAATGCTGAAAGTGACTCTCAAGAGAAGGGCTATAAATGAGAATATCATCGAAAAATACCAACACAAATTTGCGAAGAAAGCTCCGAAAAATATCGTTCATGAGACTTTGAAAGGTTGAAGGAGCATTAGTGAGTTCAAAAGGCATTACCAAGAATTCATAATGGCCATCATGTGTGTGGAATGCAGTTTTTGGAATGTCGTCTTCACATACTCGAATTTGGTGGTAACCGGATCGGAGATCTAACTTCATGAAGACTCGGGCTCCTTTTAATTCATCAAGAAGTTCATCCACCACTGGTATTGGGTACTTGTCCTTGACAGTGATGCCGTTTAAAGCTCGATAGTCGATGCACATCCGCCAAGTTCCGTCCTTCTTGCGTACAAGCAGCACCGGTGAGGATATCGGTACGGTCTTTTTCAAGCATCTCCTTTACGATCTTTTTAATTTCATCCTTCTGGAGGTGAGGATATCGGTACGGTCGAGTGTTCGCTGGTAGCTTGCCCGGAAGGATTGGAATCCGATGGTCATGTTGCCGAGAAAGAGGAAGACCGCGTGGTTCAGCAAAAATGTCAGCAAATTCAGCAAGCAATTGGGCAAGATTTTGATCTTTAATCTCTATTTTCTTCCCCTCTGGTTGCTGCTGGAGATGCATCAAAAAGCCACCATTTACCTTGTGCAAAACTTTCTCCATTCGTTGGGTTGAAATAGTGGTTACGTTGCTTCCACGCTTCCCATGTAGGATGATCTGTTTGCCTTTGCAGTAGAATTTCATAATTAATTTGGAAAAGTTCCAAGAGACATCACCTAGTGTAGTCAGCCATTCTATGCCAAGCACGACCTCATAGTCATCAATTGGTAGGAGGAAGAAGTAGGTCATAATTTCTTGGTCTTGCAGCAATAGTTTCACCTGTGGGCATCTTTGGTCGCACTTTAGGATTCTGCTGTCAGCAACCTTTACATCGAACTTGCTGCAACCTTCTATATGTAGTGCCATCCGAGCAGCAACCTTACTGTTTAGGAAGTTATTAGTGCTACCCGTGTCGATGAGAACAGTGATCGGTTGTTGTTTGAGAAGGCCTCCAACTTTCATCGTTTGCGGGTTGGAGTAGCCAGCTCATGTGTGTACCATAACGTCGGTTGATTTTGGCTCTTCTTCCACATCTTCTTCATTATGTTCAAAGCTCTCTTCTGAATGTTCAATGACCTCTTCTTCTACTGGTTCAATCATAAGAAGCCTCCCTTTTCTACAGCGATGCTCGCGGCTCCATGGCTCGTCGCAATGCCAACATAACTCCTTCGTAGATCGCTCTTAAAGCTCTTCTCTTGTCATCATTTTTGGTGCAGGGACTCGGTTGATAGTAACGGGGGCTAAGGGCTTCTGCATTGCAGGTTGAGAAGCAATCCTAGTCCTCTGAGCTTCATGGTTCAATCGCTCCTCTTGATGTCGTGCGAAAGAGATGGCTGCCATAAGCGTGTACGGTTGTCGTGCTTTAACTTCTCCCCAAATCTCCGGCTTCAAGCTCTCAATGAAGGTCCCCAATAGTTGTTTTTGAGACCAATCACAAGTTTGATTAGATAATATTTCAAACCTAGTTTGGTACTCCTGAATGGTAGAGGTTTGTCGGATCTTTGATAGTTGTTCGTCAATGTTCTCGTAATTGGTTGATCCGAAGCGGATTAATAGTCCTTCTTTGAATTGTCACCATGAGAGGACTCCATTAGTATATTTAAACCAGTCAAACCACTGTATGGCATTCCCTTCAAAATGTATAGCTGCAATTTCCACCATAGATGCATCCGCAATTTTGTGGTATCGAAAATATCGCTCCGCGCGCGAGATCCAACCAATCGGGTCTCCTTCCCATCTAGGGAAGTCCACCCTCATGCGTGGATAGTTGGGATCAATCATAGAGCCTCCCCTCCCTTGGAAGTCATCTCTTCGGGCTTGGTACGATTCGGCAGAGCTCTCTCCTTGATGTGATTTCTTCGGGCTTGGTGGTCGGCCCAATTTGAGTTCGGTAAAGAGCGTCCGAATCTTATCCTCCATTTGCGCCTCGAAGGCTTCGAATTTAGCATTGATTGCCGTCTCAAATGCCATAGTACAAACCTTCAAATCTGTGATGTTAAGATCTCTTTTTTGTTGTCGGGTTAAAGGCATGTATAGGTTGAGAGAAGTGGTGGTCGAAAGGGTTGGTGGATTGGTGGATGTAGGTTACGGTTTAGGCTTATTTTGTGGCCGTTTTGGATGTAGTTTGAGGGTGTAGTTTGGTAGAGTTTTGTTAGAACCCTTTCAGATTCTAAGCTTGGGGTTGATCTCTTTAGGGGATCGGCCTTCTGGAACTCTATAGGGGTTCCTTCCTCCAAGTTGCTGCTCAAAGGCTGCAGAAAAGATTCGTCTATTGCTTATTGAAAGAGGATGAATACATGACTATTTATAGGGTTTCTAAACCCTAACTCATAATAGGACTCCTACTCAGACTCCTAATAGGACTCCTACTCAAGACTCCTACTTCTAACCAACTCCTAATAGGACTCCTACTCAAGACTCCTACTTCTAACCAACTCCTAATAGGACTCCTACTCAAGACTCCTACTTCTAACCAACTCCTAATAGGACTCCTACTCAAGACTCCTACTTCTAACCAACTCCTAATAGGACTCCTACTCAAGACTCCTACTTCTAACCAACTCCTAATAGGACTCCTACTCAAGACTCCTACTTCTAACCAACTCCTAATAGGACTCCTACTCAAGACTCCTACTTCTAACCAACTCCTAATAGGACTCCTACTCAAGACTCCTACTTCTAACCAACTCCTAATAGGACTCCTACTCAAGACTCCTACTTCTAACCAACTCCTAATAGGACTCCTACTCAAGACTCCTACTTCTAACCAACTCCTAATAGGACTCCTACTCAAGACTCCTACTTCTAACCAACTCCTAATAGGACTCCTACTCAAGACTCCTACTTCTAACCAACTCCTAATAGGACTCCTACTCAAGACTCCTACTTCTAACCAACTCCTAATAGGACTCCTACTCAAGACTCCTACTTCTAACCAACTCCTAATAGGACTCCTACTCAAGACTCCTACTTCTAACCAACTCCTAATAGGACTCCTACTCAAGACTCCTACTTCTAACCAACTCCTAATAGGACTCCTACTCAAGACTCCTACTTCTAACCAACTCCTAATAGGACTCCTACTCAAGACTCCTACTTCTAACCAACTCCTAATAGGACTCCTACTCAAGACTCCTACTTCTAACCAACTCCTAATAGGACTCCTACTCAAGACTCCTACTTCTAACCAACTCCTAATAGGACTCCTACTCAAGACTCCTACTTCTAACCAACTCCTAATAGGACTCCTACTCAAGACTCCTACTTCTAACCAACTCCTAATAGGACTCCTACTCAAGACTCCTACTTCTAACCAACTCCTAATAGGACTCCTACTCAAGACTCCTACTTCTAACCAACTCCTAATAGGACTCCTACTCAAGACTCCTACTTCTAACCAACTCCTAATAGGACTCCTACTCAAGACTCCTACTTCTAACCAACTCCTAATAGGACTCCTACTCAAGACTCCTACTTCTAACCAACTCCTAATAGGACTCCTACTCAAGACTCCTACTTCTAACCAACTCCTAATAGGACTCCTACTCAAGACTCCTACTTCTAACCAACTCCTAATAGGACTCCTACTCAAGACTCCTACTTCTAACCAACTCCTAATAGGACTCCTACTCAAGACTCCTACTTCTAACCAACTCCTAATAGGACTCCTACTCAAGACTCCTACTTCTAACCAACTCCTAATAGGACTCCTACTCAAGACTCCTACTTCTAACCAACTCCTAATAGGACTCCTACTCAAGACTCCTACTTCTAACCAACTCCTAATAGGACTCCTACTCAAGACTCCTACTTCTAACCAACTCCTAATAGGACTCCTACTCAAGACTCCTAATTAGGACTCTCCTACCTAGAGTCCTAACAGACCCGCCCTCTTCAAATCAGCCTTGTCCTCGAGGCTGACGATTCATAAATTTTGAGAATTTGATCTTCAACTCGTCATAGTTCTCCCAAGTGGCATCTTTTGTTGGTAGGTTCACCCACTGTATTAGCACTTCAGTAGTGGGTCGTCGTCGTCGAGTCCCGATCTGTTGATCAATAATGACACTTGGCTAGGTCTGGAGTTCTCCTTGAGTAGTCATATTTGGTGGGTGGCTTTGGGCAGTCTCCAAGCACCTATTTACAACTTTCGTCTGGCTGTCGATTTGTGGGTGATATTGCATACTCTTTTTCAATTTAGTACCCTGCATATGGAATAACTTTATCCAAAATCTGCTCGTGAAGATGCAAGTAGAATTTGTCATAAGCACAATACGTCCTTTATAGTGTAATTCTTTTGAGTCCCAATTGTAATGAGCCACAGAGCTTGATGCTTCTTCCAATTTTTTTATGATCTTACTAGTCTCTGGATCATCCTGCCATTCCATCTTAATATCCTCAAGGAAGTCACTGGTTGGAAGTGAAACGGCCGAAAATTCAGCTTGCTCGGGTAGTTGTGAAAGCACATCTGCAACAACATTCTCTTTCCCCTTTTTGTGAGTTATTTCATGATCAAATCTAAGAAGTTTTGTTACCCATTTTTGCTGCTCAGGGGATGATATCTTTTGCTCCAAAAAGTACTTGAGGCTTTTATGGTCAGTTTTAATTTGAAATCGTCGACCGATCAAGTAGGGTCTCCACCTCGTTGCTGCGCGCACAATGGCGAGCATCTCCTTATCATATGTTGACATATTTTGATGGGAGGGAGATAATGCCTTGCTAGTGTATGCGAGTGGTCGACCATCTTGCATGAGAATGGTTCCAATTCTGACTCCAGATGCATTAACCTCAATAATGAAGGGTCGGCTGAAATTTGGTAGTGCTAGCACCAGCGTCGTCGTCATGGCTGCCATACGTTTGTCGAAGGCAGCGGAGGCTTTGTCCATCCATTGGGAGATATCTTTTTTCAGTAAGGGAATAAGTGGTGCACTGATCTTTCCATAGTTTTTCATGAACTTGCGATTGTAGTCTATTAAACTGAGAAAGCCACGTAGCAATTTTATGTTCCTCGAAGTCGGCCAATTTTGCATTGCTCCAATTTTAGAGGGGTCCACTACCACATCTTCCTCTGATATAATATGCCTAAGATATTCCACCTTCTGGTGATGAAAGCAAAAATTCATAATGGCCGTTGTGTGTTCGAAAGGTGATTTTCGGTATGTCTTCTTTGCACACTCATATTTGATGATACCCGGATCGAAGGTCCAACTTTGTGAAGACTTGTGCTCTCTTTCATCTAACAATTCATCTGCTATTAGAATAGGATATTTTTCCTTGATGGTTATGCCATTGAGGGCTCGGTAATCAATCCACATTCGTCATGTTTCATCCTTCTTTCGTACAAAGAGCACCAGTGAAAAGTAGGGGCTGCAACTTGGCCGAATAACTCCTGTTTCCGGCACATCTTTTATAATCCTTTCTATTTCATCCTTCTACAGATATGAATGTTGATATAGCCAAGTATTTGTAGGAGGTTTGCCCAGAAGAATCGGTATACAATGATCATGCCGACGGGCAAGAGGTAGGTTGCGCGGTTCGTCAAATATATTTGAAAATTCAGCAAGCAAAGGAAGTAGGTTTGGATCTTCAAATTCTATTGGCCCTCCCTTAGTTTGCTGCTCAAGTTGTACCAAAAAGCCGCTGCATGCTTTATGCAAAACCTTCTCAATTTGTTGTATGCAAATCGTCATTACGTCACCCCCACGTTTCCCGTGTAGAATCACTTGTTTCTCTTTACTATAAAATCTCGAAATTAGTTTCATAAAATTCCAGGAAACATCACCTAATGTCATCAGCCATTCAATTATGGGCATGGCCTCATGATCATCAAGAGGGAGGAGGAAGAAATCTATAATTATCTCTTGTTCCTGCAGTAATGGTTTCTCTCGCGGGCGCCTACGATCATACTTCAAAATCCGTCCATCGGTGAACTTGACATCAAACCTACTGTAATACTCGATAGGTAAGGCCATCCGAATAGCAATCTTACTGTCTAGGAAGTTATTAGTGCTGCCCATGTCGATGAGAACAATGATCGATTATTGTTTGTGAAGGCCTTCAACTTTCATCGTTTGCGGGTTTGAGTAGTCGGCTAGTGCATGTACTGTAACTTCGGTCGGTTGTGGCTCTTCTTCTGTATCTTCTTCTTCATTATCAAGGCTCTCTTCTAGATGTTCAATGACCTCTTCTTCTACTAGTTCAATCATAAGAAGTCTCTCGTTTCTACCGTGATGCTCGCGGCTCCACGGCTCGTCGCGGTGCCAATATAACTCCTTCGTAGATCGCTCCCGAAGCTCTTCTCTTGTCATCATTTTTGGTGCAGGGACTCGGTTGATAGTAGGGGGGGCTGAGGGCTTCTGCATTGCAGGTCGAGAAGTGATCCTAGTCCTCCGAGCTTCATGGTTCAATCGCTCCTCTTGATATCGTACGAAAGAGATGGCTGCCATAAGCGTGTACGGTTGTCGTGCTTTAACTTCTCCCCGGATCTCCGGCTTCAAGCCCTCAATGAAGGTCCCCAATAGATGTTTTTGAGACCAATCACAAGTTTGATTAGATAACCTTTCAAACCTGGTTTGGTATTCCTGAACAGTAGAGGTTTATCGGATCTTTGCTAGTTGTTCGTCAATGTTCTCGTAATCGGTTGGTCCAAAGCGGATCAATAGTCCTTCTTTTAATTGTCGCCATGAGAGGACTCCATGAGTATATTTAAACCAGTCAAACCATTGTATGGCATCCCCTTCAAGATGTTGTTAGAACCCTTTCAGATTCTAAGCTTGGGGTTGATCTCTTTAGGGGATCGGCCTCCTGGAACTCTATAGGGGTTCCTTCCTCCAAGTTGCTGCGCAAAGGCTGCAGAAAAGATTCATCTATTGCTTTTTAAAAGAGGATGAATACATGACTATTTATAGGGTGTCTAAACCCTAACTCCTACTCAAGACTCTTACTCAATTAAGACTTCTACTCAAGACTCCTATTCCTTTACAACTCCTAATTCTTCTTTAAGAAATAACCTTCAAACCCTAGCCGGCCTCTTCACCTCTTTAATAAGGGTCGGCTTAGGTAGGTTTTACATGATTGCCCCTATCAATTAGGACTCTCCTAGCTAGAGTCCTAACAGACCCGCCCTCTTCAAATCAGCCTTGTCCTCGAGGCTGACGATTCATGAATTTTGGGAATTTGATCTTCAAGTTATCATAGTTCTCCCAAGTGGCATCTTCTGTTGGTAGGTTCACCCACTGTTTTAGCACTTCAGTAGTGGGTCGTCGTCGTTGAGTCACTATCCGTTGATCAATAATGACACTTGGCTGGGTCTGGAGTTCTCCTTGAGTAGTCATATTTGGTGGGTGGCTTTGGGCTGTCTCCAAGCACCTATTTATAACTTTCGTTTGGCTGTCAATTTGTGGGTGATATTGCATACTCCTTTTCAATTTAGTACCCTGCATATGGAATAACTTTGTCCAAAATCTGCTCGTGAAGATGTAAGTAGAATTTGTCATAAGCACAATGCGTCCTTTATAGTGTAATTCTTTTGAGTCCCAATTGTAATGCGCCACGGAGTTTAGTGCTTCCTCCAATTTTTTTATAATCTTACTAGTCTCTAGATCTTCTTGCCATTCCATCTTAATATCCTCAAGGAAGTTGCTAGTCGAAAGTGAAACGACCGAAAATTCAGCTTGCTCAGGTAGTTGTGAAAGCGCATCTGCAACAACATTCTCTTTCCCCATTTTATAAGTTATTTCATAATCAAATCCAAGAAGTTTTGTTACCCATTTTTGCTTCTCAGGGGATGATATCTTTTGCTCCAAAAAGTACTTGAGGCTTTTATGGTCAGTTTTAATTTGAAATCGTCGACCGATCGAGTAGGGTCTCCACCTCGTTGCTGCGCGCATAATGGCGAGCATCTCCTTATCATATGTTGACATATTTTGATAGGAGGGAGATAATGCCTTGCTAGTGTATGCGAGTGGTCGACCAACTTGAATGAGAATGGTTCCAATTCTGACTCCAGATGCATTAACCTCAATAATGAAGGGTCGGTTGAAATCTAGTAGTGCTAGCACTGGCGTCGTCGTCATGGTTGCCTTAAGTTTGTCGAAGGCAGCGGAGGCTTTGTCCAACCATTGGAATAAATCTTTTTTCAGTAAGGAAATAAGTGGTGCACTGATCTTTCCATAGTTTTTCATGAACTTGCGATTGTAGCCTATTAAATCGAGAAAGCCACGTAGCAATTTTATATTCCTCGAGGTCAGCCAGTTTTGCATTGCTCCAATTTTGGAGGGGTCCACTGTCACACCTTCCTCTGATATGATATGCCCAAGATATTCCACCTTCTGGTGATGAAAGCAAAAATTCGTAGTGGCCGTTGTGTCTTCAAAAGGCGGTTTTCGGTATGTCTTCTTTGCACACTCATATTTGATGATACCCGGATCGAAGGTCCAGCTTTGTGAAGACTTGTGCTCTCTTTCATCTAACAATTCATCTGCTATTAGAATAGGGTATTTGTCCTTGATGATTATGCCATTGAGGGCTCGGTAATCAATCCACATTCGCCATGTTTCATCCTTCTTTCGTACAAAGAGCACCAGTGAAAAGTAGGGGCTGCAACTTGGTCGAGTAACTCTTGTTTCGGGCATCTCTTTTATAATCCTTTCTATTTCATCCTTCTGCAGATATGAATGTTGATATAGCCAAGTATTTGCAGGAGGTTTGCCCAGAAGAGTCGGTATACAATGATTATGCCGACGGGCAAGAGGTAGGTTGCGTGGTTCGTCAAATATATCTGAAAATTCAGCAAGCAAAGGAAGTAGGTTTGGATCTTCAAATTCTATTGGCTCTCCCTTAGTTTGCTGCTCAAGTTGTACCAAAAAGCCGCTGCATACTTTATGCAAAACCTTCTCCATTTCTTGTGTGCAAATCGTCATTACGTCGCCCCCATGTTTCCCGTGTAGAATCACCTGTTTCCCTTTACTGTAAAATCTCAAAATTAGTTTCATAAAATTCCAGAAAACATTACCTAATACTGTCAACCATTCAATTTTGAGCATAGCCTCATGATCATCAAGAGGGAGGAGGAAGAAATCTCCAATTATCTCTTGTTCCTGCAGTAATAGTTTCTCTTGCGGGCGCCTACGATCACACTTCAAAATCCGTCCGTCGATGAACTTGACGTCAAACCTGCTGTAATACTCAATAGGTAAGGCCATCCGGATAGCAACTTTACTATCTAGAAAGTTATTAGTGATGCCCATGTCGATGAGAACAGTGATCGATTGTTGTTTGAGAAGGCCTTCAACTTTCATCGTTTGCGGGTTTGAGTAGCCAGCTAGTGCATGCACCATAACTTCGGTCGGTTGTGGCTCTTCTTCTGCATTTTCTTCTTTATTATCAAGGCTCTCTTCTTGATGTTCAATGACCTCTTCTTCTACTGGTTTAATCATAAGAAGTCTCCCTTTTCTACAGTGATGCTCGCGGCTCCACGGCTCATCGCGGTGCCAACATAACTCCTCCGTAGATCGCTCCTGAAGCTCTTCTCTTGTCATCATTTTTGGTGCAGGGACTCGGTTGATAGTAGGGGGGGTTGAGGGCTTCTGCATTGTAGGTTGAGAAGCGATCCTAGTCCTCTGAGCTTCATGGTTCAAACGCTCCTCTTGATGTCGTGCGAAAGAGATGGCTGCCATAAGCGTGTACGGTTGTCGTGCTTGAACTTCTCCCCGGATCTCCGGCTTCAAGCCCTCAATAAAGGTCCCCAATAGCTGTTTTTGAGACCAATCACGAGTTTGATTAGATAACCTTTCAAACCTTATTTGGTACTCCTGAATAGTAGAGGTTTGTCGGATCTTTGCTAGTTGTTCGTCAATGTTCTCGTAATCGGTTTGTCTAAAGCGGATCAATAGTCCTTCTTTGAACTGTCGCCATAAGAGAACTCCATGAGTATATTTAAACCAGTAAAACCATTGTATGGCATCCCCTTCAAGATGTATAGCTGCAATTTCTACCATAGATGCATCCGCAGTTTTATGATACCGAAAATATCGCTCCGCGCGCGAGATCCAACCAATCGGGTCTCCTTCTTCCCATCTAGGGAAGTCCACCCTCATGCGTGGATAGTTGGGATCAATCATAGAACCTCCCCTCTCTTGGAAGTCATCTCTTTGGGCTTGGTGTGATTGGTTAGAACTCTCTCCTTGATATGATTTCTTCGGGCTTGGTTGTCGGCCCAAACTGAGTTCGGTAAAGAGAGTCCGAATCTTATCCTCCATTCGTGCCTCCAAGGCTTCGAATTTAGCATTGATTGCCTCCTTAGATGCCATAGAATATGCTTCCAAATCTGTGATGTTAAGATCTCTCTTTTGTTGTTGAGTTAAAGGCAAGTATAGGTTGAGAGAAGTGATGGTCGAAAGGGTTGGTGGATTGGTGGATGTAGGCTGTGGTTTAGGCTTGTTTTATGGCAGTTTTGGGTGCAGTTTGAGGGTGTGGTTTGGTGGAGTTTTAGGGCTATGGATGAAGGTTTTAGATCTGTGGTAGATGGCAGCAAAGGTTCGATAGAAATCAGTGGAAGTTTGCTGCAGAATTGTGTTATCTTGTAAGAACAGAATTGTCGTCGAAGAAACAGCGGATTCTCGATGAAATTTCCATCAAAAACTTGAGAGATTTGAGGAGGGAATTGACAGCAAAATCTCAATTTATATAGCAGCAAGGATTTCCAATTTAATCATGAAAATTTCGGCAGTATAACAGTAAGGAAATTAGTGTAAGTTGCGATAGCAGAATTCTCGTCGAAAAATTTCAGCGGTTTGTGATGAAAATTTGCAGCAATACAAAATTGTTTTTAGAGATGAATTCCTCAATAGATCAATCTTAGATGGAAGCCAAGATGATCTATAAAGTGTAGAAGAAATTTCGTTCAAAAAAGATTACAAATAGATCGGTTAAGGCAACAATATGCGGCTGAAATTTTCTGCAGCATAGATTTTCAAGTATAGCAGATTAGACGTAAAAGACCAGTGGTTTATATTGAGAATTTTTTGATAAAACCAAAAGGAAATCCTCTATTAGGAAGTATCAAATCTATCATAAAAATTTCATAGACCTTTGGATAGAAAAAATGCAGTAGCAAGATCAAACAAACTATGGTATGCGGCTGAAATTTTATAGTGCAGATTTTTAAGTATAGCAGATTAGACGTAAAAGATCAACGGTTTATATTAAGAATTTTTTGACAAAACCAAGGGGAAATCTGCTATTAGGATGTGTCAAAGCTGTCATAAAAATTTCGTAGAGATTTGGAATGGAAAAAAGCAGTAGCAAGATCAAACAAACTGTGTTGTGCGGCTGAAATTTTACAGTGCAGATTTTTTCAAGTACAGCAGATTAGATGTAAAAGATCAATGGTTTATATTGAGAATTTTTTGATAAAACCAAAGGGAAATATACTGTTAGGAAGTATCAAATCTGTCATAAAAATTTCGTAGAGATTTGGATAGAAAAAATACAGTAGCAAGATCAAATAGACTGTGTTATGCGGTTAGAATTCTGCAATGTATCTTTCGTCGTAGAGTTGAAAACTTTGCGACGAAAAGTTTATGCAGCAATATAGGAATAATTTTTTTTTGGATTTTTGAATAAGGATAACTAAATTGCAGCAGCAGTAAGGTAGGAAACCAGAACCTGTTGCAATTCACGGGGAGATCAAAAGATGATCTGCGGTGGTGGAGATGACGGCGGGATTTGATGACGATCTTTTAAGCAATTGTGGGAATTGCTTTGGGCGACTGTGGAGGGAAGATGGATGGCTATGGAAAGGGCAGCGAGACGCCAAGAACGCGGCTCTGATACCAAGTGTTAGAACCCTTTCAGATTCTAAGCTTGGGGTTGATCTCTTTAGGGGATCGGCCTCCTGGAACTCTATAGGGGTTCCTTCCTCCAAGTTGCTGCGCAAAGGCTGCAGAAAAGATTCATCTATTGCTTTTTAAAAGAGGATGAATACATGACTATTTATAGGGTGTCTAAACCCTAACTCCTACTCAAGACTCTTACTCAATTAAGACTTCTACTCAAGACTCCTATTCCTTTACAACTCCTAATTCTTCTTTAAGAAATAACCTTCAAACCCTAGCCGGCCTCTTCACCTCTTTAATAAGGGTCGGCTTAGGTAGGTTTTACATGATTGCCCCTATCAATTAGGACTCTCCTAGCTAGAGTCCTAACAGATGTATAGCTACAATTTCCACCATAGATGCATCCGTAGTTTTGTGGTATCGAAAGTATCGCTCCGCACGCGAGATCCAACCAATCGGGTCTCCTTCTTCCCATCTAGGGAAGTCCACCCTCATGCGTGGATAGTTGAGGTCAGTCATAGAACCTCCCCTCTCTTGGAAGTCATCTCTTCGGGCTTGGTGCGATTGGTTAGAGCTCTCTCATTGATGTGATTTCTTTGGGCTTAGTGGTCGGCCCAAACTGAGTTCGGTAAAGAGAGTCCGAATCGTATCCTCTGTTCTCGCCTCGAAGGCTTCAAATTTAGCATTGATTGCCTCCTTAGATGCTATAGTATATGCCTCTAAATGTGTAATTTTATGATCTCTCTTTTGTTGTTAGGTTAAAGGCAAGTATAGGTTGAGAGAAGTGATGGTCGAAAGGGTTGGTGGATTGGTAGATGTAGGCTGCGGTTTAGGTTTATTTTGTGGCTGTTTTGGGTGAAGTTTGAGGGTGTAGTTTAGTGGAGTTTTAGGGCTGTGGATGAAAGTTTTAGATCTGTGGTAGATGGCAGCAAAGGTTTGATAGAAATCAGTGGAAGTTTGCTGCAGAATTGTGTTGTCTTGTAAGAGTAGAATTGTCATCGAAGAAACAGCGGTTTCTCGATGAAATTTCCATCAAAAACTTGAGAGATTTGAGGAGGGAATTGACAGCAAAATCTTAGTTTATATGGCAGCAAGGATGTCCAATTTAATCAAGAAAATTTTGGCAGTATAACAGCAAGGAAATTGGTGTAAGTTGCGATAGCAGAATTCTCGTCAAAAAATTTTAGCGGTTTGTGATGAAAATTTGCAGCAACACAAAATTGTTTTTAGAGATGAATTCCTCAATAGATCAATATTAGATGAAAGCCAAGATGATCTATAAAGTGTATAAGAAATTTCGTTCAAAAAAGATTACAAATAGATCGGTTAAGGCAACAATATGCGACTGAAATTTTCTACAGCACAGATTTTCAAGTATAGTAGATTGGACGTAAAAGACCAGTGGTTTATATTGAGAATTTTTTGATAAAATCAAAAGGAAATCCACTGTTAGGAAGTATCAAATCTATCATAAAAATTTCTTAGACATTTGGATAGAAAAAATGCAGTAGCAAGATCAAACAAACTATGTTATGCGGCTGAAATTTTATAGTGCAGATTTTTAAGTATAACAGATTAGACGTAAAAGATCAATGGTTTATATTAGGAATTTTTTGACAAAACTAAAGAGAAATCGGCCTTTAGGAAGTGTCAAATATGTCATAAAAATTTCATAGAGATTTGGATAGAAAAAACGAAGTAGCAAAATCAAACAGACTGTGCTATGCGGCTGAAATTCTGCAATGTATCTTTCGTCGTAGAGACGAAAACTTTACGACGAAAAGTTTATGCAGCAATATAGGAACAATTTTTTTTTTTTTAGATTTTCAAATAAGGATAACTAAATTGCAGCAGCAGTAAGGTAGGAAACCAGAACCTGTTGCAATTCACGGGGAGATCAAAAGATGATCTGCGGTGGTGGAGATGACGGCGGGATTTGATGACGATCTTTTAAGCAATTGTGAGAATTGCTTTGGGCAGCTGTGGAGGGATGATGGATGGCTGTGGAAGGGCAGCGAGATACTAAGAATGCTGCTCTGATACCAAGTGTTAGAACCCTTTCAGATTCTAAGCTTGGGGTTGATCTCTTTAGGGGATCGGCCTTCTGGAACTCTATAGGGGTTCCTTCCTCCAAGTTGCTGCTCAAAGGCTGCAGAAAAGATTCATCTATTGCTTATTGAAAGAGGATGAATACATGACTATTTATAGGGTTTCTAAACCCTAACTCATAATAGGACTCCTACTCAAGACTCCTACTTCTAACCAACTCCTAATAGGACTCCTACTCAAGACTCCTAATAGGACTCCTACTCAAGATTCTTATTCCTTTACAACTCCTAATTCTTCTCTAAGAAATAACCTCCAAACCCTAGCCGGCCTCTTCACCTCTTTAATAAGGGTCGGCTTAGGTAGGTTTTACATGAATGCCCCAATCAATTAGGACTCTCCTAGCTAGAGTCCTAACAAGTTTTAGGGCTGTGGATGAAAGTTTTAGATCTGTGGTAGATGGCAGCAAAGGTTTGATAGAAATTAGTGGAAGTTTGCTGCAGAATTGTGTTGTCTTGTAAGAGCAGAATTGTCATCGAAGAAACAACGGTTTCTCAACAAAATTTCCACAAAAAACTTGAGAGATTTGAGGAGGGAATTGATAGCAAAATCTTAGTGTATATGACAGTAAGTATGTCCAATTTAATCAAGAAAATTTCGGCAATATAACAGCAAAGAAATTGGTGCAAGTTGCGATAGCAGAATTCTCGTCGAAAAATTTCAGCGGTTTGCGACGAAAATTTACAACAACACAAAATTGTTTTTAGAGGTGAATTCCTTAATAGATCAATCTTAGATGGAAGCCAAGATGATCTATGAAATATATAAGAAATTTTGTTCAAAAAGATTGCAAATAGGTCGGTTAAGGCAACAATATGCTGCTGAAATTTTCTACAGCACAGATTTTCAAGTGTCACAGATTGGATGTAAAATATCAGTAGTTTATATTGAGAATTTTTCAACAAAACCAAAGGAAAATCCACTGTTAGGAAGTATCATAGCTATCATAAAAATTTCATAGAGATTTGGACAGAAAAATATAGTAGCAAGATTAAAAATTTCATCTCTAAAAATGATGTTGTGTTATGGCAAATTTTCATCACAAACGGTGAAAATTTTTCGACGAGAATTCTGCTATCACAACTTGCACCGATTTCATTGCTATTGTACAGCCAAAATTCTCTTGATTAAATTGGATATCCTTGTAGTCAAATAAACTGAGATTTTGCTGTCATTTCCTTCCTCAAATCTCTCATGGTTTTTGGAGGAAATTTCATCGAGAAACCACAGTTTCTTCGACGAGGATTCTACTCTTACAAGACAACAAATACTTGCAGTATCTTCCACTGATTTCTATCAAACCTTTGCTGCCATCTTCCATTGATCAAAAACTTTTATTCAAAGCCCTAAAAGACCACCAAACGACGCCCTCAAACTGCACCCAAAACAGTCACAAAACACGCATAAACTGCTAAATACAACATCCACCTATTCAACAACCCTTTCGACGATCACTTCTCTCAACCTATAAATGCCTTTAACCCGTTAATAAAAAAGAGACCTTAACTTCACATATTTGGAGGTATATACTATGGCATCTGAGGATGTATTCAATGCTAAATTCGATGCTTTCGATGTACGAATGAAGGATAAGATTCAGACTCTCTTTACCGAACTCGGTTTGCGACGACCACCAAGCCCGAAGAAATCATATCAATGAGAGAGCTCTTTCCAATCTCACGAATGCCAAAGAGATGAATTCCATGAGAGGGGAGGCTCTATGAGTGATCCCAACTTTCCGCGCATGAGGGTGTACTTCCCTAGATGGGAAGAAGGAGACCCTAATGGTTGGATCTCTACGCGGAGCGATTTTATCGGTACCACAAAACTATGAATGCATCTATGTGAAAATTACGGCTATAAATCTTGAAGGGGATGATATATAGTGGTTTGACTGGTTTCAACACACTCATGGAGTCCTCTCATGGCGACAATTTAATGGACTACTCACCCACTTCGGACCAACCGATTACAAGAACATTGACGGACAACTAGTAATGATCGAACAAACCTCCACCTCAGGGGTACCAAACTAGGTTTGAAATGTTATCGAGTTAAAATCGTGATTGGTCTAAAAACAGCTATTGGGGACTTTATTGGGGGCTTGAAGCGGAGATCTATGGAGAAGTTAAAGCGTGACAACCGTACATGCTTTTGTCAGCCATATCTTTCGCACGACTTTAAGAGGAACGATTGAACTATGATGCTCGGAGAGGCTGAGCGATTTGTGAAGGGATTATGTTGGCATTTCGACGAGCCGTGGAGCCGTGAGCATCGTTATTGTAATGGGAGACTTCTTATGATTGAAGCAGTAGAAGAACAAGTTATTGAATATTCAGAAGAGAGCCTTGAACAAGAAGAGACAAGTTGTCTGTTAATCGAGTCCCTACACCGTAAAGGTTGATAAGAAAAGAGCTTCGTGAGCGATTTGTGAAGGGATTATGTTGGCATTTCGACGAGCCGTGGAGCCGTGAGCATCGTTATTGTAATGGGAGACTTCTTATGATTGAAGCAGTAGAAGAACAAGTTATTGAATATTCAGAAGAGAGCCTTGAACAAGAAGAGACAAGTTGTCTGTTAATCGAGTCCCTACACCGTAAAGGTTGATAAGAAAAGAGCTTCGTGAGCGATTTGTGAAGGGATTATGTTGGCATTTCGACGAGCCGTGGAGCCGTGAGCATCGTTATTGTAATGGGAGACTTCTTATGATTGAAGCAGTAGAAGAACAAGTTATTGAATATTCAGAAGAGAGCCTTGAACAAGAAGAGACAAGTTGTCTGTTAATCGAGTCCCTACACCGTAAAGGTTGATAAGAAAAGAGCTTCGTGAGCGATTTGTGAAGGGATTATGTTAGCATTTCGATGACTCGTGGAGCCGTGAGCATCGTTGTAGAAAAGGAAAGCCATTTCATCTTCCCGCTACAGTAATTCATAGATCATCTTGTCTTCCATCTAAGATAAATATATCAAAGAATTTATCTCTAAAAATGATTTTGTGTTACGGAAATTTTCATCACAAACCGCCAAAAATTTTCGACGTGAATTCTGCCATCACAACTTGTACCTATTTCATTGCTATTGTACTGCCAAAATTCTCTTGATTAAACTGGACATCCTTGCTGTCATATAAACTGAGATTTTGCTGTTAATTCCCTCCTCAAATCTCTCATGTTTTTTGTTGAAAATTTCATCGTGAAACAACTGTTTCTTTGACGACGATTCTGTTCTTACAAGACAACAAATACTTACAATAATTTCCACTGATTTCTATTTGCTGCCATCTTCCATAGATCAAAAACATTTATTCATAACCAAAAAACACCCCCGAAACACGTTCTGAAACTGCACCCAAAACAGTCACAAAACGAGCTTATACCACAACCTGCAACATCAACGTATCCAACAACCCTTTCGATGATCACTTCTCTCAACCTATAAATGCCTTTAACCCGACAATAAAAAAGAGAACTTAACTTCACAGATTTGGAGGCATATACTATGGCATCTGAGGATGCATTCAATGCTAAATTCGAAGCTTTCGAGGCACGAATGAAGGATAAGATTCAGAATCTCTTTACCGAACTCGGTTTGGGTCGACCTCCAAGCCCTAAGAAATCATATCAAGGAGAGAGCTCTATCCAATCTCACCAATCCCGAAGAGATGACTTCCATGAGAGGGGAGGCTCTATTATCGATCCCAACTTTCCGCGCATGTGTGGACTACCCTAGATGCGAAGATGGAGACCTACTTGGTTGGATATCGTGCGTGGAGTGATTTTATTCGCACCACAAAACTGCAAACGCATCTATGGTGGAAATTGTAGCTATACATCTTGAAGGGGATGAGATATAATGGTTTGACTAGTTTGAACACACTCATGGAGTCCTCTCATGGCGACAATTCAAAGAAGGACTGCTCATCCACATCGGACCAACCGATTACAAGAACATTGACGGACAACTAGCAAAGATCCAACAAACCTCCATCGTTCAGTGGTACCAAACTAGGTTTGAAATGTTATCGATTCAAAATCGTGATTGGTCTAAAACAGATATTGGGGACCTTTATTAAGAGCTTGAAGCTGGAGAACCGGGGAGAAATTAAAGCGCGACAACCGTACACGCTTATGACAGCCGTATCTTTCGCACGACTTCAATAGCAGCGATTGCACTATGAAGCGTGGAGGACTATGCTCGCTCCCCGACCAGCAATACTGATGCCCGCACGACTTCAATAGCAGCGATTAAATGACTGCTCACCCACTTCGGACCAACCGATTACAAGAACATTGACGGACAATTAGTAATGATCGAACAAACCTCCACCATTTAGGGGTACCAAACTAGGTTTGAAATGTTATCGAGTCAAAATCGTGATTGGTCTAAAAATAGCTATCGGGGACCTTTATTGAGGGCTTGAAGCTAGAGATAAGGGGAGAAGTTAAAGCGCAACAACCGTACACGCTTATGGCAGCCATATCTTTCGCACGACTTTAAGAGGAGCGATTGAACTATGAAGCTTGGAGGGCTAAGCTTGCTCCTGGACCAGCAATACTGATGCCCTTAGCACCTCCTACTGTCAACCGAGTCCATGCACTAAAATGTTTGACGAGAGAAGAGCTTCGGGAGCGATCTACGGAAGGATTATGTCGGCACTGCAACAAGCTGTGGAGCTGTGAGCATCGTTATTGTAATGAGAGACTTCTTATGATTGAATTAGTAGAAGAGGAGGTCATTGAACTTCCAGAAGAGAGCCATGAACATGAAGAAGATCTTTGCGTATCTTTGCTAGTTGTCCGTTAATCGAGTCCCTGCACCGTAAAGCTTGATAAGAGAAGAGCTTCGGGAGGGATTTGTGAAGGTATTATGTTGGCATTGCGACGAGTCGTGGAGCCATGATCATCGCTGTAGAAAATGGAAGCCATTTTGTAGCCATCGCTACAGGTGTCGGATTGCTGCTACAGTAATTCATAGATCATCTTGTCTTTAATCTAAGATTGATATATTGAAGAATTTATCTCTAAAAATGATGTTGTGTTACGGTAAATTTTCATCACAAACCGTGAAAATTTTTTGACGAGAATTCTGCTATCACAACTTGCACCGATTTCATTGCTATTGAACAGCCAAAATTCTCTTGATTAAATTGGACATCCTTGCAGTCAAATAAACTGAGATTTTGCTGTCATTTCCTTCCTAAAATCTCTCATGGTTTTTGGAGGAAATTTCGTCGAGAAACCACTGTTTCTTCGACGAGGATTCTACTCTTACAAGACAACAAATACTTGCAGTATCTTCCACTGATTTCTATCAAACCTTTGCTGCCATCTTCCATTGATCAAAACTTTTATTCAAAGCCCTAAAAGACGACCAAATGACGCCCTCAAACTGCACCCAAAACAGTCACAAAACAAGCCTAAACCGCTACATACAACATCCACCTATTCAACAACCATTTCGACGATCACTTCTCTCAACCTATACGTGCCTTTAACCCGTTAATAAAAAAGAGACCTTAACTTCACATATTTGGAGGCATATACTATGGCATCTGAGGATGTATTCAATGCTAAATTCGATGCTTTCGATGTACGAATGAAGGATAAGATTCATACTCTCTTTACCGAACTCGGTTTGCGACGACCACCATGTTGAATCTCGGATTTCGATGATGAAACTAATTGATTGTGTTTAGATTTTTAACTGCATTTTGAGTGATGTAGGTCTACTCGATCAGGATTAGACAGTTGACGCAGAAGGAATTGACGTTGCGCCGGAGGAGATCACGTTAGGATATTGGACGGTAGGACGCTTCGGACGTCGGGCATCGGGCCAAGGAGAGCGGAATTGCACCAAGGATATCGGGGTTGCGGAGGTCAACCACCGATTGGGCAACAAGCCGCAAGAGAGAACGATGCGCTGAAGAATCGGATGAAGCGCCAACCAATGACGTGCCGGGCAACAGAATGTCAATTCGCGTTGTAATAATTGTCTAGATCGGAGTAGAGTTTTGGCTTGTGTGTGCAGGATTAACTACGATAATGATGAAGACATAAAGCGAAACAAAGTGCCGGAGTCAAGCGCGAAGGATTCGTTGGGAGTTTGAGAGTTCGACGGAAGTCTGAAGGTTCGTCGGGAATGCTGTCGGAACTAGCCGAGAATGAGTAGGGAGCTTGCTGAAGGGTTTTTCGGAAGCTCGCCAAAAGGTTCGTTGGAAGTTCACGGAGCTCACCGAGAAAGATCGGAGCTTGCCGAAGAAGCTCGTCGGAACTCGCCAAGATCAAATCGTGAAGTCTAGGAGCTTGCCGGGAGTCCGCAGAATGGTTTCCGAGAGTTTATCGGAAGACCGCCGGAAGTTCGCCGAAAGCTCGCTGGAAGAAGTCTTGACTTATGGACTTTGTAATAGCTTAGAAAATGTCTTTAAATTTGTAGTTAGCACGTTAATTAGGGCTAGGATTAGGTGTTAATCCTATGACCCAAGTAGGGGCCAATTCGGCCCAAGTTCGGACTGGTTTGGGCCAATTTTGGAGCCCAACCAGTGAGCTGAAATAGTGTAGGTGGTGGCACCGCCTAGACTAGGCGGTGGCACCGCCCAGAGGCCGAGAGCTGGGCGGTGGCACCACCTGGGCTGGGCGGTTGCACCGCCCAGCACCCGAGAGCTGGGCGGTGGCACCGCCTGGCTGAGCGGTGGCACCGCCAGCATCGGGAACATAAGAGAATTCAAATTTTTGGAGCCCAAATTTGAATCCTCTTGAGGCCTATAAATACCCCTCTATTCTCAGCAGAGAAACAACCTTTTGAGAAGCTAGAAGTTGAGAAAATCTTTAGGAAAAGTTTTGTTTTCAATAGCTTGAGTGTTCACCTCCTTTCTTTTCATTGAAATCTTTGTAAAAGGGTGAACCACTTGTAAGAGGTTGTAAGAGGGGTGTAAGAAGGAGGTTGATCTTTGCCTAGTAAAGGAAGATCGTTAGTGGATGCCGGTGGCCTCGACGGAAGAGGAATCGGAGGAGTGGATGTAGGTCACGATTGACCGAACCACTATAAACTACCGTCTTCTCTGGCTTACATTTCATTGTTGCTATTCACATTACTGCAAACTTTCTTACTTGCTTTATTTACTCATTACCTTAGCTGCTCTACTATACGAATACGCTTTCAAGTTCAATTTTTACCATACGAAAGATTTATCAAAATCGACGTAGTTTTTACCGCTACACTAATTCACCCCCCCCCCCCTCTTAGTGCCACTCCGGTCCTAACACACCAAGCCCGAAGAAATCATATCAATGAGAGAGCTCTTTCCAATCTCACCAATCCCAAAGAGATGAATTCCATGAGAGGGGAGGCTCTATGAGTGATCCCAACTTTCCGCGCATGAGGGTGTGCTTCCCTAGATGGGAAGGAGACCCTAATGGTTGGATCTCTTGCGCGGAGCGATTTTATCGGTACCACAAAACTATGAATGCATCTATTGTGGAAATTACGGCTATACATCTTGAAGGGGATGACATATAGTGGTTTGACTGGTTTCAACACAATCATGGAGTCCTCTCATGGTGACAATTTAATGGACTACTCACCCACTTCGGATCAATCGATTACAAGAACATTGACGGACAACTAGTAATGATCGAGCAAACCTCCACCATTCAGGGGTACCAAACTAGGTTTGAAATGTTATCGAGTCAAAATCATGATTGGTCTAAAAAATAGCTATCGGGGACCTTTATTGGGGGCTTGAAGCCGGAGATCTATGGAGAAGTTAAAGCGCGACAACCGTACATGCTTTTGTCAGCCATATCTTTCGCACGACTTTAAGAGGAGCGATTGAACTATGATGCTCGAAGGACTAAGCTCGCTCCCAGACCTACAATACTGTTGCCCTCAGCTCCTCCTACTGTCAACCGAGTCCATGCACTAAAATGTTTAACGAGAGAAGAGCTTCGAGAGCGATTTGCGATGGGATTATGTTGGCACTTCGACGAGCCGTGGAGCCGTGAGCATCGTTATTGTAATGGGAGACTTCTTATGATTGAAGCAGTAGAAGAACAGGTTATTGAATATTCAGAAGAGAGCCTTGAATAAGAAGAGGCAAGTTGTCCGTTAATCGAGTCCCTGCACCGTAAAGGTTGATAAGGAAAGAGCTTCGTGAGCAATTTGTGAAGGGATTATGTTAGCATTTCGATGACTCATGAAGCCGTGAGCATCGCTGTAGAAAAGGGAAGCCATTTCATCTTCCCACTACAGTAATTCATAGATCATCTTGTCTTCCATCTAAGATAAATATATCAAAGAATTTATCTCTAAAAATGATTTTGTGTTATGGAAATTTTCATCACAAACCACCAAAATTTTTCGACGTGAATTCTGCTATCACAACTTGTACCGATTTCATTGCTATTGTACTACCAAAATTCTCTTGATTAAACTGGACATCCTTGCTGTCATATAAACTGAGATTTTACTGTTAATTCCCTCCTCAAATCTCTCATGTTTTTTGTTAAAAATTTCATCATGAAACAACTGTTTCTTCGATGACTATTCTGTTCTTACAAGACAACAAATACTTACAATAACTTCCACTGATTTCTATTTGCTGCCATCTTCCATAGATCAAAAACATTCATTCATAACCGAAAAACACCCCTGAAACACGCTCTGAAACTGTACCCAAAACAGTCACAAAACGAGCTTATACCACAACCTGCAACATCAACGTATCCAACAACCCTTTCGATGATCACTTCTCTCAACCTATAAATGCCTTTAACCCGACAATAAAAAAGAGACCTTAACTTCACAGATTTGGAGGCATATACTATGGTATCTGAGGATGCATTCAATGCTAAATTCGAAGCTTTCGAGGCACGAATGAAGGATAAGATTCGGAATCTCTTTACCGAACTCGGTTTGGGTCGACCTCCATGCCCTAAGAAATCACATCAAGGAGAGAGCTCTATCCAATCTCACCAATCCCGAAGAGATGACTTCCATGAGAGGGGAGGCTCTATTATCGATCCCAACTTTCCGCGCATGAGTGTGGACTAGCAGTAACATGGAAGCACGTCCAATCTCACCAATCCCGAATAGATGACTTCCATGAGAGGGGAGGCTCTATTATCTATCCCAACTTTCCGCGCATGAGTGTGGAATAGCAGTAACATGGAAGCGCGTCTAATTCAAAGTAAGTAATTGTACACTCAAAGAACTAGAAAGAAAGCGTAAAATGCTTACAAATGAACTAGGAACTGACTCTTTTGATTACTCAAGTAGAAGTGCAGTGCTCGACTGACTGTCTGCAAGAGTTGCCACTCGTTATTTATAGAGATGAGGGAGTTTCTAAAACTAGGGGCGTAAAACATGGGGTGCCCCTGGTATTGTAAAACTAGTACTGTATGAACGGCTCCCCGAGGCTCAGTTCACGATTACTTCTAGGCTAAGTTATTCTAAAAGGACTGCCAGCTTACTGGCCTCTGCCACTTAGTCCTTTAGATGCTAAAGCTTGGCGTTCTTTGGGCGACATCTTTAGTTAGGACCAAGGCTCTTTCCAGTTGGGTGTCTTGTTGCGTGATAGCTGGTAGCCAATCATTGTACCAATTGTGCCTTCCAGCTCCTCTTTGCTGGTATTCTTCTCTCTTGAGCTTGTGAATATCCCTGTATTGTTGTAGTGACTCGATGGCCCTCTTGGCTGCTTCATTTTGTAGTGAGTGGAGCTTTCTCTCGATTTTGTCCATGTTGCCAAGTAGTATTCCTTGTTGCGTTTGTGTTCTGAGCCTTTCGAGCTCGTCTAAATATTCTTGCAGGATGCTATGATCCTGTGGGCTATCTGGTTCAAGAAAGCCGCTGCCTTCGGGTTAGGCTTTTCTTTTAGTTCTTGGGCTGCTCCTGCCATTAGCGACAGGGGTTCCTCCTGTTCGTCTATCCATCCTGTAGTCAACAGAACATTGATTAGTCATGAAAGGGAGTCGGCTAGGATGTTACTTGATCCCTCGATGTGTTCGAACTTAACGTCGACCCCGCTCCCTGTGATGTAGTCCACGAATGTCATCCATCTGACCCTAGATGGTTTGTTTTGTGCTGATTTATTGAAGAAGCTTATGATGGCCTGGCAGTCTGTTCTTATCAGTATCTCCTCTTTATCCAGAAAGTATATTTTCAGGGCTTCCAGAGTTTTCATAACAGCATGCATTTCTGCGTCAATTGTGGATTTGATCGGGTTGAACTTTCCACTGGCGTATGCGCATATTTTTTCCGTGCTTCTTGGGTCATTTTTATTCTCCTTCCATTTGCATATTCCTCCCTATCCTTCTATGCATCCATCTGTTTCCAGGATGATGTGGCAGTCTGGTGGGGGTACTTCCAGGTATGGTAGATTTCGGACTTTCGTCTTGATTTCCTTTACCAACTTCCAGTCATGCTCATTCATTCTTTTTTCTCATGTAGGACTTGTTTTTGAGTAAATTGGTCCTAACAGCCTTCCTAAGTTAGGTATGTAATTTCTGGCATAGTTCAGGATTCCTAACCAGGCTCTCAATCCTCTTTTGGACGTCAAGTTTTCCTCTTCAAACTCCACTATTTTTCTAATAATGTGTGGTTGGAGTTTTATCTTTGAATTCCCTAGTACTGCTCCTAGGAATTCTATTTCCTTAACAGCAATTTTCATTTTTGTGGGGCTTAATATAAGCCCATTTTTCCTGCATATGTCTAGCAGTTTAGATAAGTGTTTTGCATGTTCTTTCTCATTTTTTGAAAATACTAGAATATCATCTATATAGACTGCTATAAATTGTTCTGTACCTTTGAAGCAGTCATCCATTTTCCTTTGGAATATAGCTGGTGCATTTTTCAAACCGAAAGGCATTACCAGCCATTCATAAAGTCCGTCTGGTACCCAGAATGCTGTCCATGCTATAGAATCAGGGTGCATTGCTACTTGATGGAAACCAGATTTTAAATCAAATTTGGAGTAGATTGTACTGTTGTTGACCTTTTTCATGATGGTGTTTATTCTCGGGAGGCTATACTAGTCTTTTTCTGTTATGTCGTTCAGCTTTTTTTAGTTGAAGACCATCCTTTCTTTTCCCTTCTTTTCCTGTCCTGTGCTGGGGTCAACGGTTGTTCCAGAGTTAACTATTATTGCAGTTGTTCTATGCTTACTTTTGCTGGGCCGGATTACCCCTAGGCTTAGTAGGGCTTGCACGTGTTTGGAGAATGATTCCTTCATCTAGGGGGTCAGGTGCTTTAACGGTTTGTCTTCTATGGTGAAGTCTGGATTTTTGATCTCCAGTTTGCAGGTGATTTTGTTCTTCTCCCAATGCTGTAGCGGATTTTCTCCTATGTATCCTTGGGACTTTAGTTCCTCCAGTATGCTTCCAAATCTGGCCCTTAGATCCTTCATGTCCCTCTGAGGTTCTGCTGAGTAGTAAACTGCCTCCTGGATCTGAATATAGTCTTCTTCTTCTAGGTTTAGCTCTTCTATTGCTGCTGCTGCTGGGACATATGGTAGTGTATTAACAGCTGTTAGGTTTTTATAAAAGGTAACTGTGTTACCTTCTATCCTTACTCCTCCCTGCATTGATCTGATGAAGTTGCATCCAATGATCATTTGGATGTCGTCTCCCAATTTCATGGCAAATGCGTAGGTATAGGGGATTCGGAAGATGTTATCCCCTATTATCATTTTTCCTCCTTTTAGTTTTCTGTCTACTGTTGCTTTGGAGGTGATTCCGTTGAAATGTACCAGGAAGGGATCTTTTCCAGCGCTGCTTCTGGTACGACCTTGTCGTCTATACAGCATGTCGTTGCTCCTGTATCTAGTATAGCATTGGCGTAGAACTTGGGTACTCCGGGTATTTCAATTTGTACCTTTAGATTGAATAACATGTTCTTTGCCTTTCTTGTGTTGCTTGATTCAGCGGTGAGGATCTTCTATGTTTCTTCTGCCAGGAGTACGTACGTTTCCTCCTCGTTCTCCTCCTTGAGTTTTTGGATTTCCTTTTGAGGTCCACCCTTTCTAGTCTCGGCCTATCAACTTCCAGGTTTTCCTGTTCAATTTCCTGGTATTTTTCCTTTAACTTCTTAATTTCCTCTTTGAGGTGCAGGTTTTCTTTGATTATTGAGATCATCTATTGTTGTGACTCCACAAGCTCTTTGCCTTTTTCCTTTTCCATTTGTAAGGCTCCTTTTAGCTTTCGTATCCTTGCTTCACAATAAGTAATATATTCTTGCTGTTGTTAGAGCAGAGGTTTTGTTTCGTACCTGACTGGTTCTTCGGTGGCTACTGGTGTTCTTTTGTCGAAATAATATAGGCTGCACATTCCGCATGATGTCACTCGACAAAGTGGGCAGTGCCTTCTGTGTTTCTGCTATGAGATTCTCTTGCAGTAGATACATCTCTCCAGATCCGTCGGTAATGCTTCATTAATTCGCCATACGTGTTGGCATTCGGCGATTCCTTGTGAGACTTGGATCATGGCCCTGTGCCCTGTATTAGGTCCTAGCCACCATGTCCTGCCATCTTCTATTAGTGCAAACATTTTATGGGTAAAAGGGTGCATACCCTGTTGTAGATCTTCCACATCTTCTCCTTCAGAGATCGAATATATAGCATCACTTTGGTAATCCCCTTCGTCGACAGAGATTATTTCGTAATCTTGTGGGAGGTCCAGTTGTTCAAACATAGCTACCCTTTTGATGTTTTTGTGGTCGTTAGGGCATTCTCGTGCAAAATGCCCTTCTTCCCCGCAAAGGTAACATTTGCACCTCTTGTTTCTGACCAGGTGCTTCCTTTTCTCAATTCTTGCATGAGTTGGGTGCGGCTTGCCCTTATATGTTGTGGACTTACGTACCCCGTACTTTCTTTCTGGTTTGTTGTAGTATCCTGGGATGGGTATCTCGCTGCAGAAAGATAAGTTTTTGAGCGCACTTTTGAATGCTACGTCCTTGCATTCGTTCTCCAGATACTTGTATGAGAATAAAATTCTAGGGATTACTCCTATGGTGTTTCCCCTGTATTTTACTTCAAATGCTTCCTTAATCTTTTTACCGAGTTCCCCAGGCATCTTGGACCATAATTTTTCTGATAATTCAGGGCTCATGAATAATCTTCCAGTTTTTTATGCTAATCTCAGGTAGTCATTGAGAAACTGGATAATATTCTTCAGGTTGCTGCATGTAAGTCTTTCTAGCTCTCTGTATGCCTCTTCTTGCGTCCCGGTGGATCCTTGAAACGGATCTTCAAGAATAAAAATAGTTCTTAATTGGGAGAGTATATTTTGAGTACCTCCCACTCCGTCTGCATTGACTAATAGCAATTGATATTCTTCTGGGTACGCCATTCTCCATTGTATCCAGGCTAGCTTCTCTGATTCCCCTAATAAATTTTCGATAAATTCCATCTTTGCTTGAGGATCTGTGAATCCTTGAAGAGAAACCAGGTTTTTTGTGATTGATTCCCATCTCATAAATACTTCGTCAAACATTCCGAGCTGCGTTGGTATTATAAACATGGCTCCTTGCTGTTGGAATGCTGATGGCAAATTCCAGGCTTCTGAGAAGTCCTTTGCCTTAAACCTGGGTTGCCTAGTGTATCCCTCAAAGGCTGGCCTTTGACTCGTTGACTCCACATTTACTGCTGGGGGATAGTTTGCTGGTCCCATGGTGGAATCTGTGGGTGGTCTGTAGTTGGATACAGCTGAGGAGGAGTATACTTGTTGGTTAAGTTTTGCAAGTTATGGGTATTCGACTTCCCACTCTTCCTCCATTCCTGTCGCTATAATCTCGTTTTTGTATTGTTGGGGGTATGGCATTTCCCTCTCCCCGTTCAGATCGCAATCATCCTGAAAATAGTAGTTCAGGTTATTGCATAATTGTTTTTCATTATCTTCCTCATCATCCGAGATTAATACTGTTAATGTATGGTTTCATATTTCTTCTTCGTCGCTGAAGGCTTCATTATCATTGCCGTTGTAGCTCAGGCGACTTGATGTTGATACTGCCTTGTAATCCTAAAAGCTTATGGATACTCTTCCATCTATGAGGTTCCTGCTCCTGACCTCCGATGGTTGCATAGGGATTGTGGCCTGTGCCGGCCTGATGATCCAGTCCCTTCCTTGCAGTTCTGCTGCAGAATACCTTCGTCCTGGTAGTGCTCGGACGCCGTGGCTGGTGAGGTACTCCACCACCCCTGAAATTTCATAAGCGAAGGTGACATTCGGGGTATTTGAAAGTCGCCCTACCATCCCTCTGGTGATTAGCAGGTTTGCTTCACCATTTTGCCATGTATCATATCCTCTGGTGAGGATCGATAGTTGTATATTTCGGTAGAAGTCACCGATGATCATCATGGTATCGGGAATTACGTAGACTAACTGGCTTCCTCTAGTTAGGTCTACTCCATAGTTACGATGATGGATTTGTCATCGGTCCACCTATTGTCTCGGTACACCAGTAAGGCTAGTGTCCCTTCTTCTTGCCTATGAAGAATTTGCACTCATACTTGGAGGATTCCCAAGTGTATGTATCTCATATGACTCCTTTGTAGTTGGTCAAAACTTTCTTCCTGAATAAATTACCTGTCTTCTTGGTTTTGTGTGACCAACATAGGTTCTTCTGACCTATGCACATATACTCGATGGTTGGCATCGTCCCTTCTTGAATGATAAAGCACCTCAGCTGGTGCTATGGCTGCTCTTTCCCTCATTGATAGCCTTAATTGTACTTGGGGGTCAATCTGTTGTTCAAGTACTTGCAGATTAGTGTCTGCGTCACTAAAGATTCTTTGTCTGATTCGCCTTATTGCCTGCTGAGCGTTAAACATCCTTTGTTGGTTTCTTCTATAGCCTCAGATCTGATCTTCGACTAGGGTTTGTGACGTAGATGTTCTTTGTTCCTACGCTTTGGTAGTCATTTCTTAACTTCTTGTAAGATTTTGATAGGGTCTCTAAAGACAAGTATCTTTCCTTTGGCTTCCTTAGGCCTTTCTGCAGGACCTAAGTTGAAGTTTGATAACTTTGTGATTAAATCTTCAGGGATTGCTTGCAAGGATGCAGTTTTGCTTTGCTGGAGTTCCCTTATAGTTTGTAACTCCGATTTTATTCCCCTTAGATCTTCTGCTATTTGGACTAATAGCTGGATTTGGACGTTGTGATGTTTGATTACAGCGGCTTGGTGACTCAAAGTCCCTGAAAAATCACTAGATTTGAGGAGCCCGAGTGATGGGGGGTCTATGGATTCAGTAGCCTTGAGAGCCTCTTTGTAGGATTCAGTGTTCCGGGAAGATATATGGCTCATCCGAAGATCTGCCTTTCTATCTTAGATAGGAGCGTCTCAACTCGTTGAAGTTTTTGGTCGAGATCTTGGGATAATTTTAAGACTTTTGCTTCAATGAGTTTCGGTTGTTTAGTTATTTCTATAACTAATTCCTGAACTCCTAACTTGGTAAGAGGTTTGTTTTCAGCGAACAGGGATGAGAGTATCTTTACTAAAGACTCGAGTTTTTTGATCTTGTTTTCAAGATTCTGGTTTTTCTCTAAAAGAAGTTTGAAATTTCTTAAATTAACCCTACTGGACAGACAAGTTCTGTCGTAGATAACAGAAATGTTGTGGGCTAGTTCTTTTCTGCTAGGGTTGGAACTTTCAGCTAAGTCCAGATATTCTAAATCAGAAGTTTGTGAATTTGCATACCACTTCTGAATAGCTTCTTCCCAATTGCTTGACATGAACCTTTAAACTGACGTTTTCTTTACTATTGAGAACTCTTTATCTCACCCGTACTTTTGTGGTCTTACTCCTTCTGCCACTCTTCCAGTCTTTTGACAAGGCTCTCAATATAAAGAATCAGCAGTTTATCAGAAAATAACCAAGCAATAGGTAGGAATTTAAACAGGAGGTAATTGCAAAAATTCAAGAACAGCTTTCAATAGAATTCCAAGAAAGTTATTTAACCACGCTTCCATGTTACTGGTATCAGAGCTTTTAAAGTTATTTAACCTAACTAGAGGAAGCCAGTTAGTCTACGTAATTCCCGATACCATGATGATCATCGGTGACTTCTACCAAAATATACAACTATCGATCCTCACTAGAGGATATGATACATGGCAAAATGGTGAAGCAAACCTGCTAATCACCAGAGGGATGGTAGGGTGACTTTCAAATACCCCGAATATCGCATTCGCTTATGAAATTTCAGGGGTGGTGGAGTACCTCACCAGCCACGGCGTCCGAGCACTACCAGGACGAAGGTATTCTGCAGCAGAACTGCAAGGAAGGGACTGGATCATCAGGCCGGCACAGGCCACAATCCCTATGCAACCATCGGAGGTCAGGAGCAGGAACCTCATAGATGGAAGAATATCCATAAGCTTTTCGGATTACAAGGCAGTATCAACATCAAGTCGCCTGAGCTACAACGACAATGATAATGAAGCCTTCAGCGACGAAGAAGAAATCCGAAACCATACATTAGCAGTATTAATCTCGGATGATGAGGAAGATAATGCAGAACAATTATGCAATAACCTGAACTACTATTTTCAGGATGATTGCGATCTGAACGGGGAGAGGGAAATGCCATACCCCCAACAATACAAAAACGAGATTATAGCGACAGGAATGGAGGAAGAGTGGGAAGCCGAATACCCACAACTTGCAAAACTTAACCAACAGGTATACTCCTCCTCAGCTGTATCCAACTACAGACCACCCACAGATTCCACCATGGGACCAGCAAACTATCCCCCAGCAGTAAATGTGGAGTCAACGAGTCAAAGGCCAGAGGGATACACTAGGCAACCCAGGTTTAAGGCAAAGGACTTCTCAGAAGCCTAGAATTTGCCATTAGCATTCCAACAGCAAGGAGCCATGTTTATAATACCAATGCAGCTCGGAATGTTTGACGAAGTATTTATGAAGATGAGAATCAATCACAAAAAACCTGGTTTCTCTTCAAGGATTCACAGATCCTCAAGCAAAGATGGAATTTATCAAAAATTTATTAGGGGAATCAGAGAAGCTAGCCTGGATATAATGGAGAATGGCGTACCCAGAAGAATATCAACTGCTATTAGCCAATGTAGACGGAGCGGGAGGTACTCAAAATATACTCTCCCAATTAAGAACTATTTTTATTCTTGAAGATCCGTTTCAGGGATCCACCGGGGCGTAAGAAGAGGCATACAGGGACCTAGAAAGACTTACATGCAGCAACCTGAAGAATATTATCCAGTTTCTCAACGACTACTTGAGATTAGCATCAAAAACTGGAAGATTATTCACGAGCCCTGAATTATCAGAAAAATTATGGTCCAAGATGCCTGGGGAACTCGGTAAAAAGATTAAGGAAGCATTTGAAGTAAAATACAGGGGAAACTACCATAGGAGTAATCCCTAGAATTTTATTCTCATACAAGTATATGGAGAACGAATGCAAGGACGCAGCATTCAAAAGGGCGCTCAAAAACTTATCTTTCTGCAGCGAGATACCCATCCCTAGGATACTACAATAAACCAGAAAGAAAGTACGGGGTACGTAAGTCCACAACATATAAGGGCAAGCCGCACCCAACTCATGCAAGAATTGAGAAAAGGAAGCACCTGGTCAGAAACAAGAGGTGCAAATGTTACCTTTGCGGGGAAGAAGGGCATTTTGCACGAGAATGCCCTAACGACCACAAAACATCAAAAGGGTAGCTATGTTTGAACAACTGGACCTCCCACAAGATTATGAAATAATCTCTGTCGATGAAGGGGATGACCAAAGTGATGCTATCTATTCGATCTCTGAAGGAGAAGATGTGGAAGATCTACAACAGGGTATGCACCCTTTTACCCATAAAATGTTGCACTAATAGAAGATGGCAGGACATGGTGGCTAGGATCTAATACAGGGCACAGGGCCATGATCCAAGTCTCACAAGGAATCGCCGAATGCCAACACATATGGCGAATTAATGAAGCATTACCGACAGATCTGGAGAGATGTATCTGCTGCAAGAGAATCTCACAGTAGAAACACAGAAAGCACTGCCCACTTTGTCGAGCGACATCATGCGGAATGTGCAGCCTATATTATTTCGACAAAAGAACACCAGTAGCCACCGAAGAACCAGTCAGGTACGAAACAAAACCTCTGCTCCAACAACAGCAAGAATATATTACTCATTGTGAAGCAGAGATACGAAAGCTAAAAGGAGCCTTACAAATGGAAAAGAAAAAGGCAAAGAGCTTGTGGAGTCACAACAACAGATGATCTCAATAATCAAAGAAAACCTGCACCTCAAAGAGGAAATTAAGAAGTTAAAGGAAAAATACCAGGAAATTGAACAGGAAAACTTGGAAGTTGATAGGCTGAGACTAGAAAGGGTGGACCTTCAAAAGGAAATCCAAAAACTCAAGGAGGAGAACGAGGAGGAAACGTACGTACTCCTGGCAGAAGAAACACAGAAGATCCTCACCGCCGAATCAAGCAACACAAGAAAGGCAAAGAACGTGTTATTCAATCTAAAGGTACAAATTGAAATACCCGGAGTAGCCAAGTTCTACGCCAATGCTATACTAGATACAGGAGCAATGACATGTTGTACAGACAACAAGGCCGTACCAGAAGCAGCACTGGAAAAGAATCCCTTCCTGGTACATTTCAACGGAATCACCTCCAAAGCAACAGCAGACAGAAAACTAAAAGGAGGAAAAATGATAATAGGGGATAACATCTTCCGAATCCCCTATACCTACGCATTTGCCATGAAATTGGGAGACGACATCCAAATGATCATGGGATGCAACTTCATCAGATCAATGCAGGGAGGAGTAAGGATAGAAGGTAACACAGTTACCTTTTATAAAAACCTAACAGCTGTTAATACACTACCATATGTCCCAGCAGCAACAGCAATAGAAGAGCTAAACCTAGAAGAAGAAGACTATATTCAGATCCAAGAGGCAGTTTACTACTCAGCAGAACCTCAGAGGGACATGAAGGATCTAAGGGCCAGATTTGGAAGCATACTGGAGGAACTAAAGGCCCAAGGATACGTAGGAGAAAATCCGCTACATCATTGGGAGAAGAACAAAATCACCTGTAAACTAGAGATCAAAAATTCAGAGTTTACCATAGAAGACAAACCGTTAAAGCACCTGACCCCCCAGATGAAGGAATCATTCTCCAAACACGTGCAAGCCCTACTAAGCCTAGGGGTAATCCGGCCCAACAAAAGTAAGCATAGAACAACCGCAATAATAGTTAACTCTGGAACAACCGTTGACCCCAGCACAAGACAGGAAAAGAAGGGAAAAGAAAGGATGGTCTTCAACTACAAAAGGCTGAACGACATAATAGAAAAAGACCAGTATAACCTCCCGGGAATAAACACCATCATGAAAAAGGTAAGCAACAGTACAATCTACTCCAAATTTGATTTAAAATCTGGTTTCTATCAAGTAGCAATGCACCCTGATTCTATAGCATGGACAGCATTCTGGGTACCAGACGGACTTTATGAATGGCTGGTAATGCCTTTCGGTTTGAAAAACGCACCAGCTATATTCCAAAGGAAAATGGATGACTGCTTCAAAGGTACCGAACAATTTATAGTAGTCTATATAGATGATATTCTAGTATTTTCAAAAAATGAGAAAGAACATGCAAAACACTTATATGAAATGCTAGACATATGCCGGAAAAATGGGCTTATATTAAGCCCCACAAAAATGAAAATTGCTGTTAAGGAAATAGAATTCCTAGGAGCAGTACTAGGGAATTCAAAGATAAAACTCCAACCACACATTATTAGAAAATAGTGGAGTTTGAAGAGGAAAACTTGACGTCCAAAAGAGGATTGAGAGCCTGGTTAGGAATCCTGAACTATGCCAGAAATTACATACCTAACTTAGGAAGGCTGTTAGTACCACTTTACTCAAAAACAAGTCCTACATGAGAAAAAAGAATGAATGAGCATGACTGGAAGTTGGTAAAGGAAATCAAGACGAAAGTCCGAAATCTACCATACCTGGAAGTACCCCCACCAGACTGCCACATCATCTTGGAAACAGACGGATGCATGGAAGGATGGGGAGGAATATGCAAATGGAAGGAGAATAAAAACGACCCAAGAAGCACGGAAAAAATATGCGCATATGCAAGTGGAAAGTTCAACCCGTTCAAATCCACAATTGACGCAGAAATGCATGCTGTTATGAAAACTCTGGAAGCCCTGAAAATATACTTTCTGGATAAAGAGGAGATACTGATAAGAACAGACTGCCAGGCCATCATAAGCTTCTTCGATAAATCAGCACAAAACAAACCATCTAGGGTCAGATGGATGACATTCGTGGACTACATCACAGGGAGCAGGGTCGACGTTAAGTTCGAACACATCGAGGGATCAAGTAACATCCTAGCCGACTCCCTTTCACGACTAATCAATGTTCTGTTGACTACAGGTTGGATAGACGAACAGGAGGAACCCCTGTCACTAATGCTAGGAGCAGCCCAAGAACTAAAAGAAAAGCCCAACCCGAAGGCAGCGGCTTTCTTGAACCAGATAGCCCACAGGATCATAGCATCCTGCAAGAATATTCATACGAGCTCGAAAGACTCAGAACACAAACGCGACAAGGAATACTACTTGGCAACATGGACAAAATCGAGAGAAAGCTCCACTCACTACAAAAGGAAGCAGCCAAGAGGGCCATTGAGTCACTACAACAATACAGGGATATTCACAAGCTCAAGAGAGAAGAATACCAGCAAAGAGGAGCTGGAAGGCACAACTGGTACAATGATTGGCTACCAGCTGTCACGCAACAAGACACCCAACTGGAAAGAGCCTTGGTCCTAACTAAAGATGTCGCCCAGAGAACGCCAAGCTTTAGCATCTAAAGGACTAAGTGGCAAAGGCCAGTAAGCTGGCAGTCCTTTTAGAATAACTTAGCCTAGAAGTAATCGTGAACTGAGCATTGGGGAGCCGTTCATACAGTACTAGTTTTACAATACCAGGGGCGCCCCATGTTTTACGCCCCTAGTTTTAGAAACTCCCTCGTCTCTATAAATAACGAGTGGCAACTCTTGCAGACAGTCAGTCGAGCACTGCACTTCTACTTGAGTAATCAAAAGAGTCAGTTCCTAGTTCATTTGTAAGCATTTTACGCTTTCTTTCTAGTTCTTTGTGTGTACAATTACTTACTTTGAATTAGACGCGCTTCCATGTACAATTACCCTAGATACGAAGATGGAGACCCGCTTGGTTGGATATCGTGCGTGGAGTGATTTTATCCGTACCACAAAACTGCAAACGCATCTATGGTGGAAATTGTGGCTATACATCTTGAAGGGGATGAGATATAGTGGTTTGACTAGTTTGAACACACTCATGGAGTCCTCTCATGGCGACAATTTAAAGGACTGCTCATCCACATCGGACCAACCGATTACAAGAACATTGACGGACAACTAGCAAAGATCCAAAAAACCTCCATCGTTCAGTGGTACCAAACTAGGTTTGAAATGTTATCGAGTCAAAATCGTGATTGGTCTAAAACAAATATTGGGGACCTTTATTGAGAGCTTGAAGCTGGAGAACCGGGGAGAAGTTAAAGCGCGATAACCGTACACGCTTATGACAGCCGTATCTTTCGCACAACTTCAATAGCAGCGATTGAACTTTGAAGCGTGGAGGACTATGCTCGCTCCCCGACCAGACCAGGGAGAAGTTAAAGCGCGACAACCGTACACGCTTATGACAGCCGTATCTTTCGCACAACTTCAATAGCAGCGATTGAACGATGAAGCATGGAGGACTATGCTCGCTCCCCGACCAGCTATACTGATGCCCGCATGACTTCAATAGCAGCGATTAAATGATTGCTCACCCACGTTCAGACCAACCGATTACAAGAACATTGACGGACATTAGTAATGATCGAACAAACCTCCACCATTCAGGGGTACCAAACTAGGTTTGAAATGTTATCGAGTCAAAATCGTGATTAGTCTAAAAAATAGCTATCGGGGGACCTTTACGACAAGTCGTGGAGCCTGTGAGCATCGTTATTGTAATGGGAGACTTCTTATGATTGAACTAGTAGAAGAAGAGGTCATTGAATTTCCAAAAGAGAGCCATGAACATGAAGAAGATCTTTGCGTATCTTTGCTAGTTGTCCGTCAATCGAGTCCCTGCACCGTAAAGCTTGATAAGAGAAGAGCTTCGGGAGGGATTTGCGAAGGTATTATGTTGGCATTGCGACGAGTCGTGGAGCCATGAACATCACTGTAGAAAATGGAAGCCATTATGTAGCCGTCGCTACAGGTGTCGGATTGCTGCTACAGTAATTCATAGATCATTGTTAGGACTCTAGCTAGGAGAGTCCTAATTGAGAGAGACATTCATATAAAACCTACCTAAGCTGACCCCTATTAAAAAGGTGAAGAGGTCGGCTAGGGTTAGGAGGTTGTTTCTTAGAGAAGAATTAGGAGTTGAAAAGGAATAGGAGTCTTGAGTAAGAGTCCTATTATGAGTTAATTAGAAGTAGGAGTCTTGAGTAGGAGTCCTATTAGGAGTTAAGGTTTAGAAGCCCTATAAATAACCATGTATTCTGATACCGGGGAGGGTAAAAATACAGAATGGATTTCGAAAAAAAACCGATAGAATAGTTGTTCAGATAGAAAATGTCATAGGAGACAAGGAATTAATTCTTGATAAAACTTTGATAAAATGAAAAATAGCTCACCACCTAGTTTAAAATCAAAAGGGATACAGAAAGATCACCACTCTATTGACAATAAACAAGGATACAGAACTGAAAGCAAAAGACTCACCACTCAAGGATGCATCCAAGAGATACAGAGTTCAAAAGAGCACTTCAAGAGAGCTTCTCCAATATTCTCAGTTTTCTAAAGCCCTTTCAAAGCCCTAAACATGAAAATAAATACTAGTGCATGAAACAACCCTTCATGCATAGGGAATTTCGAAATTAAGTCCTTTACAACTGTCAAGCCACCTCCTTTAATCGAAATTAAGTCATTCACAGCTGCCAACCACCTCCTTTAATGTATTCCTTAGCCATGAAGAAAAGCACTATGAGACAGCTTTACTTTTGTGCAGGGAATATGCTGATGAGCTGTCTTATCTGAGTTGACTGAGTTGAAGATTATGGGGCAATATTGTTGGCTAAAAAAAATCATATTATCAGCATCGTCCATATGAAAAGATTGTAGCAAATTAGACACTCCCGTGTCAATCTCCCCTGGTTGAAAAAGACTTGTCCTCAAGTCCTTGTTTGTTTCATCAATAAGATCATGAAAAGGACTTAAATCAGCTACATTAAATATTGGGGATACTCCGTAATCTTTAGGTAGCTCGATCTCATAAGCATTTTTACCAATTCTCTGAAGCACCTTGAATGGACCATCAGCCTTTGGTTTCAGTTTTCCAAATTTGCCCGGCGGAAACCTCTCCTTCCTTAGATGAATCCAGACCAAATCACCTGCATTAAACTCCACATGTTTTCTGTGTTTGTTGGCAGCTTGTATGTATCTCTCATTTTGCTTCTCAATGGTTGCTTTCACACCCTCATGCAGCTTCTTTATCTGCTTAGCTCTTTCATCAGCATCTCCACTAAATTGTTTTGTTGTAGAATGAGGGATTAAGTCCAAAGGACCAGCCGAATTAGCACCATAAACTACCTCAAAAGGACTTACCAATACTATGATGCATAGAACGATTATAGGCAAATTCAATTTGTGGAAGAATGAGGTCCCATTGCTTAATATTCTTGCCAACATAGCTTCTAAGCAAATTTCCCAAGCTTCTGTTTGTTACCTCAGTTTGCCCATCGGTTTGTGGATGATGCGAGCTGCTGAAATTCAAAGAAGTACCTAGCTTCCTCCAAAGAGTTCTCCAAAAATGACTTACAAATTTTGAATCTCGATTAGAAATCATAGTTCTTGGAATACCATACAATTTAACAATCTCCTTAAAATATAAATCAGCAATATGCGATGCATCATTTGATTTATTGCATGGAACAAAGTGAGACATTTTTGAAAATCTGTCAACAACAACCATGATAGAATCCTTGTTCCTTTGAGTTCTTGGCAGTCCCAAAACGAAATCAAGACTCACATCCTCCCATGGAGCATTTGGCACTGGCAATGGAGTGTACAAACCAGAATTTTGACTTCTTGTTTTTGCCAAATGACATAATCGGCATCGCTTCACATGTCTATCCACATCTCTGAACATTTTAGGCCAGTAGAAATTTGATTGAACAAGAGCTAGAGTCTTGTCCCTACCGAAATGTCCTCCCAAAACACCTATCATGAGCTTCAGCTAGAATTACTTGTCTCAAAGAACAAGATGGAACACACAAAGCATTAGCTCCAAAAAGAAAACCATCAAAGATAAAAAATTGTTGAAAGGAACCTGATTTACAATTCTGCCATATTGAGCCGAAATCCACATCATTCTCATAGAGATCTTTGAATGTTTCAAATCCAACCACTTTGACTTCCATTGCTGATAATAAAGAATGTTTTCTGCTCAATGTGTCAGCAACTACATTTTGAACACCAGATTTGTACTTGATTGTAAAGTTGTAAGATTGTAAAAACTCCACCCAAGCTGCATGCCTCTTGTTTAGTTTGTGTTGGTGATTAATGAACTTTAATGCCTCATGATCAGAATATAGAACAAATGGCTTGGCAAGAAGATATTGACTCCAATGAGACAAAGCTCGATAAATCGCATAAAACTCCTTATCATAAGTAGAGTAATTCTTTCTTGTATCATTAGCTTTTCACTAAAAAATGCAATGGGCTTTCCGTCTTGACTCAAAACTGCACCAATTCCCATATTAGATGCATCACATTCAACTTCAAACACATTGTCAAAATTTGGTAGAACTAAGATAGGAGCTTCGGTCACCTTTCTTTTTAAAAGCTCAAAAGCATCATTAGCTTCACTAGTCCATTTGAATTTATCACATTTCAGACATTCGGTGATTGGAGCGACAATAGAGCTGAAACCCTTGATAAATCTTCTATAAAACGAAGTTAAGCCATGGAAGCTCCTCACATCATGCAATGAAGCAGGTGTCGGCCAATTGAGAATAGCCTCTACCTTACTTTGATCCATCATGATTCCATCTTTTGAAACAACATACCCCAAAAACACCACACTAGAAGTACAGAAATCACACTTCTTTAGATTAGCATAAAGCTTTTGCTGCCTCAAAATAAGAAAGATCTCTTTCAGATGATTCATATGCTCCTCTTTGCTCTTGCTGTACACCAATATATCATCAAAATAAACTACAACAAATATTCCAATGCATGGCTTAAGTATGTGAGTCATAAATCTCATGAAGGTGCTCAGAGCATTAGATAGCCCAAATGGCATAACCAACCATTCATATAAGCCTTCTCTAGTTTTAAATGTTGTTTTCCACTCATCTCCAGGCCTCATTCTTATTTGGTGATAGCCACTCCTCAAATCAATTTTAGAGAAAATATAAGCACCACACAATTGATCAAGTAAATCATCTGACATTGGAATAGGAAAGCGATAGTCCACTGTGATTTTGTTGATGTTGCGACTGTCCACGCACATTCTCCAAGAACCATCCTTCTTAGGCACCAACAAGGCTGGAACCACACAAGGACTCATGCTCTCCCGAATTAACCCTTTTTTCAACAATTCATCAACTTGCCTTTGAAGTTCTTCATGCTCCTTGGGACTCATTCTATATGCTGCCTTATTAGGTAGAACAGCCCCTGGAATGAGATCAATGTGATGTTGGATGTCTCTCAAGGGTGGAAGGCCATGTGGAATCTCTTCTGGTATAACATCTTCAAATTCTTCTAGGATTTGTTTCATGATTGCTGGTGTCTCCTTGTGTTGTTCATGTTCCTCTACTACTACTAGAGCCATAATTTGACCACCCTTGTCTAATTCACCTTTGCATTCACCATAGGACATAAAAGCGCTAACTTTCTTCTTTGGTGCACTGATTTCGGATGGTTGTAATGGAGCTAAGATAATCTTCTTTTCATTCACCTTAAAAGAATAAGTATGTTTGTAGCCGTCATACAACACCCTTCTATCATAATGCCAAGGTCTTCCCAATAGCAAATGACAAGCATCCATAGGAGCAACATCACACCATACTTCATCTTTATAATACTTGCCAATAGAAAATGAAACTAAACATCTTTTAGTTACATTGATGTCATTTCCTTTCTGTAGCCAACATAACTGGTATGGATGAGGATGAGGGATGGTGTCCAACTTTAGCTTCTGCACCATCTCCAAAGATACTACATTCTCAAAGCTGCCGCTATCGATGATCACCAAGCACACCTTTCCAAGAGAAGTGTATTTAGTGTGAAACACATTTTTTCTCACCCAACTTTCATCGTCGGCCACATAGGACACTTGTAAACTACGTTGCAATACAATAGACAAACCATGATCAGCATAAGTAATCTCTTCCTCATCATCATCGTATTTCGGTTCGTCCTCAACTTCATCCTCTCCTCCATCACTATGATATTCAACCAAAGTTACAATCCTCCTATTTGGACAATCTGAAGTAATATGCCCAAAACCATGACATTTGAAGCATTTTCGGCCACTTGGGATAGAAGAATTAGGTGTTTTTTTGTTGCGAACAGATTCTTCACCCTTTTCTTGTACCTTCGTTATCACCTTGCTTTGGACAGTAGGCTTGGAACTTCCTGCTCTTGTATAGCCTTCTTTTAAGCCGTACTGAACAATCTTTTCAAACTTCTGTTGCTTTTCAACTTTTAATGCCAGCTTGCTCACATCATTTAATGACCAATATGGTTGTAGTTGAACAATTTTAGCAATCTCATAGTTCAGACCTCCTAGGTATCTTGCGATTGTTTGCTCTTCCGGTTCCACAAGCTCTCCTTTCAACATCAAATTATCGAATTCTGCAGTGTACTCCTCCACACTAAGATCTTTTTGCTTGAAATCATGTATTTTGAGAAAGATCTCTTGCCTATAATTATGAGGTAAATATTTTCTCTTCAGCTCCCTTTTCATTTTCTCCCATGCAACGATCTTACTCTTCCCCTCACGTTCTCTTTGTTTCTTCAGATTTTCCCACCAAAAAGATGCATTCCGTCTAAGTTTGAGTGCCACAAGTTTGACCTTCTTTTGTTCTGGTGGTTCATGAAAATCGAAAATTCTTTCTACTGTATTAAGCCAATCGATAAAATCATCAACATTTATTTTACCTTCAAATTCTGGAATATCTAATCTGGGGTTATATTTATTCTGCCACTCGTCTTGGACTTCATTTCTTCTCTGACATCTTCTCGACTCTCTTGGAAGACGAGGTATATCATCATCAGAAGTAAACTCTCGAACGTCATTTTCATGCTGGTTGTGTCTACTTTGAAGTTCGTCGATTATTTCATTTTTTTCTTGTAGACTACGCAGAAATTTTCGTAGCTGTAATCTCAACGACTCAGCGTCATCTTCATGGTCACTACCTTCACCAACTACATCTTTTCCATTCCGCCTTGTCCATGATCTCTAGCCTTTAGCTCTGATACCAAACTGATACCGAGGAGGGTAAAAATACAGAATGGATTTCGAAAGAAAATCGATAGAATAGTTGTTCAGATAGAAAATGTCATAGGAGACAAGGAATTAATTCTTGATAAAACTTTGATAAAATGAAAAATAGCTCACCATCCAGTTTAAAATCAAAAGGGATACAGAAAGATCACCACCCTAATGACAATAAACAAGGATACAGAACTGAAAGCAAAAGACTCACCACTCAAGGATGCATCCAAGAGATACAGAGTTCAAAAGAGCACTTCAAGAGAGCTTCTCCAATATTCTCAGTTTTCTGAAAGCCCTTTCAAAGCCCTAAACATGAAAATAAATACTAGTACATGAAACAACCCTTCATGCATAGGGAATTTCGAAATTAAGTCCTTTACAACTACCAAGCACCTCCTTTAATCGAAATTAAGTCATTCACAGCTGCCAACCACCTCCTTTAATGTATTCCTTAGCCATGAAGAAAAGCACTATGAGACAGCTTTACTTTTGTGCAGGGAATATGCTGATGAGCTGTCTTATCTGAGTTGACTGAGTTGAAGATTATGGGGCAATATTGTTGGCTAAAAAAAATCATATTATCAGCATCGTCCATATGAAAAGATTGTAGCAAATTAGACACTCCCGTGTCATATTCCTCCTCTTTTCATAAGCAATAGATGAATCTTTTCTGCAGCCTTTGAGCAGCAACTTGGAGGAAGGAACCCCTATAGAGTTCCAGGAGGTCGATCCCCTAAAGAGATCAACCCCAAGCTTAGAATCTACAAGGGTTCTATCACTTGGTATCAGAGCAGCTGTTCTTGGCGTCTCGCTGCCCTTCTACAGCCATCCATCATCTCTCCACAGCCGCCCTAAAGCAATTCCCACAATTGCTTAAAAGATCATCGCTAAATTCCGTCATCATCTCCACCACCGCAGATCATCCTTTGATCTCCTCGTGAATTGCAACAGATCTAAAACTTTCATCCACAGCCCTAAAACTCCACCAAACTACTGCTGTTGGGGATTCTTTGACTACAAATCTAGTTTATCCATCTTGTTTGATTTCTATCGGAGAACATGAACTCCTTGCCGATTTGATACTCCTAGAAATCCAAGGTTTTGATATTATACTGGGTATGGATTGGTTATCTTCCTATCATACTAGTATTGATTGCTATACAAAAATAATTACTTTCTGCATACCAAATCAGCCTATCTTCTACTTTGAGGGTGTTAGGCATGATTTGTCTCTTTGCTTAATATCGGCACTTCAAACTCAACGCCTTATGCAGAAGGGATGTTCTTGTTATGTAATATGTGTAAAGGAACATTCAGAACAAGAAACTCACCTAAATTAAATTTTCGTGGCTAAAGAGTTCCCTGATGTATTCCTAGAGGATTTGCTTAGACTACCTCCAGACAGAGAAGGTGAATTTGTTATTGATTTAGTCCCTGGGACAGCCCCAATATCTAAGCCTCCCTACAGAATGGCACCACTTGAGCTCGAGGAATTAAAGAAGCAAATACAAGAGTTGTTAGATAAGGGTTTTATTCGACCCAGCGTCTCACCATTAGGTGCTCCAGTGCTATTAGTTAAGAAGAAGGATGGGACATTGAGAATTATAGACAATGAATCAAGGTGACCATCAAAAACAAGTATCCCCTACCCAGGATTGATGACTTGTTTGATCAATTGCAGGGTGCACAAGTATTCTCCAAGATTAATCTAAGATCAGGCTACTATCAGTTGAAGGTCAAGAAGGAGGATATTCCAAAAACAGCCTTTAGAACTCGATATGGTCACTACAAATTTTTAGTAATGCCTTTTAGCTTGACTAATGCTCCTACAGCTTTTATGGAACTAATGAATAGAATATTTCAGCCACTCTTAGATAATTGTGTAATTGTATTCACTGATGACATATTAGTATATTCAAGGAGTAATCAAGAGCATGATAAACACTTGAGAGATGTATTATCTATACTAAGAGAAAAGAAGTTGTATGCAAAGTTCAGCAAATGTGAATTTTGGTTGAAGGAAATTGCTTTCTTAGACCATGTGATTTCAGGAAAGAGGCATATCTATTGATCCAAAGAAGGTGGAAGCAGGTTAACTGGGAAGTGCCAATAAATGTAACAGAAATTAGAAGTTTCTTAGGCATGGCAGATTATTACAGGAGATTTGTGGAGGGATTTTCTCAAATTGCTCATCCCCTCACCAAACTGACTCAAAAGAATGTGATATTTGAATGAAGTAGTGATTGTGAGCAAAGTTTCCAAGAATTAAAAAGAAGATTGACTAGTGCCCCTATTCTCACTATTCCGAGTGGTAATGAAGTATTTATAGTTTATACTGATGCTTCAAGAAAGGGTCTTGGATGTGTTTTGATGCAAGAAGGGAAAGTAATTGCTTATGCTTCAAGACAGCTAAAGAATTATGAATTGAATTATCCGACTCATGGTTTGGAATTGGCAGCAATCATCTTTGCTCTAAAGATTTGGAGACATTACTTGTATGGGCGGATATTTGATATCTTTACTGATCACAAGAGTTTAAAATATATTTTTACGCAGAAGGAGTTAAATATGAGGTAGCGAAGATGGATAGAACTTCTAAAGGATTATGATTGTACCATCCGTTATCACCTAGGTAAAGCCAATGTTGTAGCTGATGCACTTAGTAGAAAATCTACAAATTTTATGGCTAGTCTGGTTGTGAAACAATGGAAGCTATTAGAAAGAAATTATGATTCAAATGTAATGAGAAAAGGACAAGACTCAATAATATTGATGGCCTCTATCCAGGTGCAAACTGATCTCATTCAACAAATTAAAGAAGGACAACTACGAGATCCACATTTAATATACTTGAGAATGAAGTTGATAATAAGGGACCGAAGTTGAATTTTCAAATTTCAGATGATGGCCTATTGAGATTTGGGGATAGAATATGTGTTCCAAATAACCCAGATATCAAGAACCAAATTTTAAACGAAGGTCACAATTCAAAGTACACCATGCATCCTGGTAGCACGAAAATGTATAGAGATCTCCAAAGTCATTATTGGTGGAAAGGCATGAAGAAGGAGATTGCAATATATGTTTCAAGGTGTTTGACATGTCAGCAAATCAAAGCAGAACACCAGAGACCTGGAGGTTTGTTATAGCCCTTAGATATTCCTGAATAGAAATGGGAATGCATTACTATGGACTTTGTTTCAGGACTACCCAGAACCTCTAGAAAGCATGATGCTATTTGGGCATGATGCTATTTGGGTCATTGTTGATAGGTTAACCAAATCTGCACATTTCTTACCAATCAATATGACTTATTCTCTTGATAGGCTTGCAGATTTGTATGTTGATGAAATAGTAAGACTTCATGGTGTCCCGAAGGAGATCATCTCGGACAGAGACTCCGATTTCTTTCTAGATTGTGGAGGAGATTACAAGATTCTATGGGCACCAAAGTAAAGTTTAGCACTGCCTATCACCCTCAGGACTGATGGTCAATCTGAAAGAACAATTCAATACTTGATAAGAACAATTCAAGTACTTGAGGATTTGCTAGAGCCTAGTTATGATTGGAGAGGTGAATGGATAAAGATATTTCTCTTATGAGTTTACTTATAATAATAGTTACCATTCGAGCATCCAGATGGCTCCTTATGAAGCATTGTATGGGCGGAAAGTGCAGAACGCCTATATGTTGGAGGAAGTTGGTGATAGAAAATTATTAGCACCAGATAAAGTACAAGAGACTATTGAAAGATTCAGATTATCATAAAAGGCTAAGGCTGCTCAAAGTTGGCAAAAGAGCTATGCAGACAACAGAAGACGAGATATTGAGTTCCAAGTAGGGATTTTGTATTCCTAAAGGTCTCCCTTTCCAAAGGCGTTATAAGATTTAGAAAGAAAGGAAAGTTAAACCCAAGGTTCATTGGACCTTTTGAGATCCTTGAAAGAATTGGCTCTGTCGCTTACAAGATTCTATGGGCACCAAAGTAAAGTTTAGCACTGCCTATCACCCTCAGACTGATGGTCAATCTAAAAGAACAATTCAAGTACTTGAGGATTTGCTTAGAGCCTATGTTATGGATTGGAGAGGTGAATGGGATAAAGATATTTCTCTTATTGAGTTTACTTATAATAATAGTTACCATTCGAGCATCCAGATGGCTCCTTATGAAGCATTGTATGGGCGAAAGTGCAGAACGCCTATATGTTGGGAGAAAGTTGGTGATAGAAAATTATTAGCACCAGATAAAGTACAAGAGACTATTGAAAAGATTCAGATTATCATAAAAAGGCTAAAGGCTGCTCAAAGTTGGCAAAAGAGCTATGCAGACAACAGAAGACGAGATATTGAGTTCCAAGTAGGGGATTTTGTATTCCTAAAGGTCTCCCTTCCAAAGGCGTTATAAGATTTAGAAAGAAAGGAAAGTTAAACCCAAGGTTCATTGGACCTTTTGAGATCCTCGAAAGAATTGGCTCTGTCGCTTACAAGATTGTCTTGCTACCATCGATGTGTCATATCCATAATATATTTCATGTGTCAATGCTCTGAAAGTATATACCTGATCCCTCTCATGTCGTTGAGTAAGAGCCGATTGCGATTGAGAAAGACTTGTTTTACAAGGAAGAGCTCATTCAGATTATTGATAAAAAAGAGAAGATCTTAAGAAATAGAATCATCACTCTGGTTAAAGTAATTTGGAAGCATCATCCTGCAAATGAAGCAACTTGAGAGCTAGAGGAAGAAATGAAGAAAGCTTATCCTCATCTTTTTCGAAAGAGGTATGACAAATTTAGAGGACTAAATTTTCTTTTAAGGAGGGGAGAGTGTAACATCCCTCATTTAAAAAAAAAAAAGCTTATATATTACTTTAATAGTTCAGTTTATTATATCAATATTAAATTATATGGAGGACTTGTAGCATTAGCAAGGATGAGCCACTTGCACTTATACTAAAGTTGACGCCTAAACCTCCATGCATGCTTGCCACCTCACTATTTTAGCATGAGCCAAACCTAAGTAATTTAAGGCACAACTAAGGGAAACTTTGCAGCCAACGTAACTTGAGAAGAGGAGAAGGAATTGAAGGAGAAGAGAAGGAGAAAGAATTGAAGAAGAAAGTTTTATCTTAGCTTTAAGGTTTTGCATTAATTCCCCCACATTTGAAAATCAAAACTTTTTAAGGCAAGTGTTCTAACCCCATCTAACAGAATCCTAATCTCTGTTTTCTTTTCAATTTTACAAAATTTTGAAATATTTCAGCTCAGAACCAAACATTTCTTTCGTTTTGATACAAAGCCATGAATCTATAATTTTTCGGTAATCTGACCTCCATGCATTGTTTTGGTCCTAACTTTTTGTACTAAACTCTGATTTAGGCAAACCTATTCCATTTGAAAGTAGACTCGAAGACCTTTATTTTGATACCTAGATTGAATGATTTGGAGTCGAAATGCCTATTATGACTTCTATTGCAATTAACCCTACAGATTCTACAAAATAGGGACTGTAATTTCGGACCTTCTGTTACTAAATTACTCATAACTCTCTAGTGAAAATTCTGAATTATACAAAACTTAATTCTTTGCGAACTAGATTCGAATATCTTTCTTTTGACAACTAGTTTGGAAATTTTGAAGTACGTTTGCCTTTTGAAACATCTATTTAAATTGATGCTATCTATTTTGCAAAACAGAGATGATCAATTCTGACCTTCTGTTACTAAATTGCTCATAACTCTCTAGTGAAAATTCTAAATTATGAAAAAACTTGATTCTTTGGGAACTAGATTCGCATATCTTTCTTTTGACACCATTTTTAGTGAATTGGAGCATGCTTGGTCACTCAAACAAATCAGGAAATGTACCATTCGAATTCTACCAGAATTGAAAACTTTGTTGAATTTTGCCTATTCGAGTCTCATTCTGTTGGAAGTTTGATTTCTATTAAATTCTTTTGCAGTCCTTTGAAAATTCTTGTATTATTCATCCTGAAATTGTTGTATGTCTGAAATTTATTATGTAATGTTTTGTTGGCATTTCCTTGTTTGATAAAGGCAAGGCACACGCATATTTCCGTTGTTTTCGCATGTACTTCCGATATATGCCAATGTCATTGTTCATGCTACCCTTTTGTACTTTGGTGTCTTGTGGGATATTGTGAACCTTTGCCAGAAATGGTAAAGGGAGTTATGCATAGAGCCCGCGATGTTCTGCCGGCCCTATTGACTTCACTCAGACGTGGGTGGATGGAGCTCCCAGACGTGGGAGACTTATGCTTGGTGGTCATCCTGAAATGGATGAATCACATTATGTATGTGGTCCCACAGTGCCCTCTATGTTTTTGATATGATATCTAAAGCTTTGCTAATGAGTTTATATTTATGCTTTGGATAAAAATGGAATGCATGCTACCTCAAAAATGACATACAAGCTTGTATTTACTATTCGGTTCACTTATTATACTTTGGAGTGTTTCGTATGTCATTGTTATGCTCTCAAACACTCTTACGCCTTTGATATACACTAAAATGCTTCAGGTGCCATTTGATACATGCCTAAATGCTTATTTTGCCAATGAAATACTCCAATTTCATTTCTCGTATTATTATGTCTAACGCTTGTTTTTGAATGAGGAAACCTTTTGTGATTTTTATACCAAATGAGATGATTTCAAATGAACACTTGTATTTCTGCTTTTGTTGTCTTGATACTAAGCCTGCTTGAATTTCTCCTGCCGACATGGATATGTTAGTCGCTTGCTGAGCTCTTTATGCTCACCCCGTTGTTATATAAATTTTTCAGGATAGCTTGTCACGCATTGAAAAGCTAGAATTGGGTTGAAGCACTGAAAGGCTAGAAGATTTTGGACTAATCTTTGTTGGTTGATAGGTTTTTGTTGTATAGTATACTTTACTTCTGATGTAATGTTAAGGATATATTGACACTTATGTGTTGTAAAAGTTTAAAGGACTACTCATGTTTATGGAATGATAATCTTATGTTGTATAAGTATATGAACTCATGGTGAATAATATTTTTGTGATGGTATATATTTCTACGAATATGGATTTGTGTTGTGGTTGATGTTTAGTTGAGTTGCCTTTGGATTTTATGAATCTCTAAGTGAAGTGGAGTATGATTTATGAAATGTACAGGTTTATGAATTGTGAATATTGATTTGAATGGTTCTTAGTATCCTTAAATGTTAGATTGGATCCTGGATTGATTTGTGATGATGAATTATAATATTATTGATTTTAGACAGGGTCACACCTCCTGAATGGATTAAATTTGGGGGGCATGACAGATCTTCCCATAGTCCTTAACAAATTTTGGTAGTAGCCCGTTAGTCCAAGGAACCCACGCAGTAATTTCACGTTTGAAGGTTTCGGCCAGCCTTGCATTGCCTCAATTTTTGTTGGGTCTATCGCCACCTCTTCTTCTGATATTATGTGCCCAAGGTACTCTACTTTTTGCTGGAGAAAGCTGCACTTTGGTTGCTTAACAAAAAGAGTATTCTCCCGAAGTATCGTCAAAATAATTCATAAATGTTGAAAGTGACTCTCAAGAGAAGGGCTATAAATGAGAATATCATCGAAAAATACCAACACAAATTTACGAAGAAAGTTTCAAAAAATATCGTTCATGAGACTTTGAAAGGTTGAAGGAGCATTAGTGAGTCCAAAAGGCATTACCAAGAATTCATAATGGCCATCATGTGTGCGGAATATAATTTTTGGAATGTCATCTTCACATACTCGAATTTGGTGGTAACCAGATCGGAGGTCTAACTTCGTGAAGACTCAAGCTCCTTTTAATTCATCAAGAAGTTCATCCACCACTGGTATTGGGTACTTGTTCTTGAGAGTGATGACATTTAAAGCTCGGTAGTCATTGCACATCCGCCAAGTTCCGTCCTTCTTGCGTACAAGTAGCACCGGTGAGGAATAGGGGCTACAACTTGGCCGAATCACTCCTGTTTCAAGCATCTCCTTTACGATCTTTTCAATTTCATCCTTCTGAAGGTTAGGATATCGGTACGGTCGAGTGTTCGCTGGTGGCTTGCCCGGAAGGATTGGAATCTGATGGTCATGTTACTGAGGAGGAAGACCGCGTGGTTCAGCAAAAATGTCAGCGAATTCAGCAAGCAATTGGGTAAGATTTTGATCTTCAACCTCTATTTTCTTCCCCTCTGGTTGCTGCTAGAGATGTATCAAAAAGCCACCATTTATCTTGTGCAAAACTTTCTCCATTCGTTGGGTTGAAACGGTGGTTACGTTGCTTCCGCGCTTCTCGTGTAGGATGATCTGTTTGCCTTTGTAGTAGAATTTCATAATTAATTTAAAAAAGTTTCAAGAGACATCACCTAGTGTAGTCAGTCATTCTATGCTAAGCACGGCCTCATAGTCATTAATTGGTAAGAGGAAGAAGTCGATCATAATTTCTTGGTCTTGCAGCAATAGTTTCACCTGCGGGCATCTTTGGTCGCACTTTAGGATTCTGCCGTCAGCAACCTTTACATCGAACTTGCTGCAACCTTCTATATGTAGTGCCATCCGAGCAGCAACCTTACTGTTTAGAAAGTTATTAGTGCTGCCCGTGTCGATGAGAACAGTGATCGGTTGTTGTTTGAGAAGGCCTCCAAGTTATTAGTGCTGCAACCTTCTAATGCGTGTACCGTAACGTCGGTTGGTTGTGGCTCTTCTTCCACATCTTCTTCATTATGTTCAAAGCTCTCTTCTGGATGTTCAATGACCTCTTCTTCTACTGGTTCAATCATAAGAAGCCTCCCTTTTCTACAGCGATGCTCGCGGCTCCACGGCTCGTCGTAATGACAACATAACCTCTTCGCAGATCGCTCCCGAAGCTCTTCTCTTGTCAACCTTTTTGGTGCAGGTGCTCGATTAATAGTAGGGGGGGCTGAGGGCTTTAGTATTGCAGGTCGAGGAGCGACCCTAGTCCTCTGGGCTTCATGGTTCAATCGCTCCTCTTGAAGTCGTGCGAAAGAGATGGCTGCCATAAGCGTGTATGGTTGTCGCACTTTAACTTCTCCCCGGATCTTCGGCTTGAAGCCCTCAATGAAGGTCCCCAATAGCTATTTTTCGGACCAATCACGAGTTTGATTAGATAATCTTTCAAACCTAGTTTGGTATTCCTGAATGGTGGAGGTTTGTCGGATCTTTGCTAGTTGTCCATCAATGTTCTCGTAATCGGTTGGTCCGAAGCGGATTAGCAGTCCTTCTTTGAATTGTCGCCATGAGAGTACTCCATGAGTGTGTTCAAATCAGTCAAACCACTGTATAGCATCCCCTTCAAGATGTATAGCTGTAATTTCCACCATAGATACATCCACGATTTTGTGATACCAAAAATATCGCTCCGCACGCGAGATCCAACCAATCGGGTCTCCTTCTTCCCATCTAGGGAAGTCCACCCTCATGCGTGGATAGTTGAGGTCAGTCATAGAACCTCCCCTCTCTTGGAAGTCATCTCTTCGGGCTTGGTGCGATTGGTTAGAGCTCTCTCCTTGATGTGATTTCTTCGGGCTTAGTGGTCGGCCCAAACTGAGTTCGGTAAAGGGAGTCCGAATTTTATCCTCTATTCGCACCTCGAAGGCTTCAAATTTAGCATTGATTGCCTCTTCAGATGCCATACTATATGCCTCCGAACATGTGATATTAAGATCTCTCTTTTGTTGTCGGGTTGAAGGCATGTATAGGTTGAGGGAAGTGATGGTCGTAAGGGTTGGTAGATTGGTGAATGTAGGCTGCGATTTAGGCTTATTTTGTGGCTGTATTGGGTGCAGTTTGAGGGTGTGGTTTGGTGGAGTTTCAGGGCTGTGGATGAAAGTTTTAAATCTGTGGTAGATGGCAGCAAAGGTTTGATAGAAATCAGTGAAAGTTTGCTGTAGAATTGTGTTGTCTTGTAAGAGCAGAATTGTCATCGAAGAAACAATGGTTTCTTGACAAAATTTCCACCAAAAACAGTTGCAATTTGTGGGGAGATCAAAGAATGATCCGCGGTGGTGGAGATGACGGTGGAATTTGGCGACGATCTTTTAAACAATTGTGGGAATTGCTTTGGGCGACTGTGGAGAGATGATTGATGGCTGTGGAAGGGCAGCGAGACACTAAGAATGCTGCTCTGATACCAAGTGTTAGAACCCCTGCAGATTCTAAGCTTGGGGTTGATCTCTTTAGGGGATCGACCTCCTGGAACTCTATAGGGGTTCCTTCCTCCAAGTTGCTGCTCAAAGGCTGCAGAAAAGATTCATCTATTGCTTGTAAAAAGAGGAAGAATACATGGCTATTTATAGGGTTTCTAAACCCTAACTCTTAATAGGAATCCTACTCAAGACTCCTACTTCTAACTAACTCCTAATAGGACTCCTACTCAAGACTCCTATTTCTAACCAACTCCTAGTTCTTCTCTAAGAATTAACGACCATACCTTAGCTAGCCTCTTTACCTCTTTATTAGGGGTCGGCTTAGGTAGGTTTTACATGAATGTCCCTCTCAATTAAGACTCTCTTAGCTAAAGTCCTAACAAGCCTTTGACTCAGTTAATAGGAACTTTATCTACAAGATGCTCCTCGGTATGAACTTCCCTCAGCAATGGGTTAATTGGCTTCAATGTTGCTTAGAAACTCCAAAGTTTTCAATACTCTTCAACGGCTCACCTATTGGTTTTTTTGGGAGCAAGAATGGAAGTACTATTGTAATGGAAGGACTTAGCTGTATGTTGGAATATGCGTTCTCGGATGGCAGTATTAAGGTACCCCATGCTGGCCCTATTCATATATCACATATAATCTTTGCAGATGATCTTCTTATCTTTCTTCAGAATGAATCAACTTCGGTAAGAAACCTAACTACTATTTTGAATAATTTTGGTATAGTTTCTAGCCTTCAGTTAAATCATGCGAAAAGTAAAGTCTACATGAGCCCTTGCAGTAAGGACAAAGACGTTATTACACATACCCTAGGGGTTAGTGAGGGAAATCTACCAATTACATATCTGGGTCTCCCACTTATATCCACTAGCATTCATAAAACCCACTGTCAGCGTATCCTGCAAAAAATAAATAACAGAATTTCCTCCTGAAAAAATAGGCTTCTTTCAGAAGCAGGACGACTTGAACTCATTCGTTTGGTGGTTGTACTCTTACTCTATATATTAGTCTAATGCATTTCTTCTGCCTGTTGGACTTCTCCAAGATATTGAACGGTAATTAATAAACTTCTTCTGGAATGACACAAATGATAAGACAATGTATATGGTAAATTGGGACAGCATCTGCAAACCAAAAGATGAAGGGGGGCTGAAGTTGAGAAATACTAGAGATTGGAATAAAGCATGTTTGGTAAAGCATTTGTGGGACCTTTTGTAAAACAAATATTTCTTATGGTCACAATGGGTTTCTGCTAGGTATCTTTCAAAGGAATCGATTTGGGAAATTTCAACAAGAACATACCACTCTGCAGCTTGGAAAGGAATTTTAAAGGCAAGGAATTGTCTAATCAAACACATTTCTTACGTAATCTCTACTGGAACTAATACTAATATGTGGTACGATCCTTGGGTGAATGGGAAAAGTATATTTCAATTATATGGTGACAGAATACGAAAAGACCTTGGGGCTCCTAAAGATTGGAAGGTTTCCGAGTTCATTGCTAATGATACCTAGTGTCTCACTACTCCTATTTCTCCTAAAATGTTATCACTTTGGTCGACTATCACAGCTATTCCAATCAGGAACAACTCTTCAGATGTACTTATTTGGCTTCATGACAATGGCAAATTTAGTGCCACATCCGCATGGAATCAAATTAAGCAAAGAAATAACAAGTGGCTCCCAAGCAGTTGGGACATGGGATCGACCGGGATCACAGAGACATTCCTTATGTACATGGCAGGCCCTTCTGAATAAACTACTTATAATAGACAATATGAAAAGAAGAGGTATCCATCATGTTAACCGATGCTCCCTTTGCATGCAACAAGAAGAAACTATTGACCATCTCTATTTTGCTTGTGATTATACTAAATGGATATGGAAGGAAATTCTCTAGCGATTTGAACTCAATAGAATGCCGCAACCAAACTTGCATCAAGAATTAGGTGACCTCATACAATGTTTTTCAAGAAAAGGGCCTCTTACATAATTGATAAAGGTTATATTTAGATGCACTATTTGGTGGATATGGAAGGAAAGATGTAGTAGAATCTTTGAGTGTCAACAGACAAACAATGCTCAGCTTTTGACAGAGATTATTAGAGACTCAAGATCATATATGGAGAACGATCTCAAAATGGAGCATTTTACACAAAGAGAAAAAGATATTTTTATGAAATTCAATTTTGCTATTAGCTAAAGATCTTGGGCATGATGTTAAAAGCTATACCCATAGGAAATCTTGGCATATTTAGACTTTACATTTTATTTGTTGGCCATAGTTAAGAGTTATAGTCTACAGCATGTGTAGTCATAACTACCGCATGAGTACTCTATGAATTACCTAGCTTCGTCTATAACTTGTATAGACAAAGCTAATTGTAGAAACTTTACACAAAATCAATTTACTTTTACTTATCAAAAAAAAAAAGAGGAGAGATCGGAGGAGGACAGTTGAAATCACAACCTTTCTCTCCTGCTCTGCTCGGTGGAACAGAGTTCCTTTGGGGGGCAGCAACTCTGTGTGAAGGAGAGTTCCTTCTTATATAAAAAAAAAGTGATGTGGGCTAGGTGACAGTGGTTGCAACAAGAAGGCTGGGATCGTCAAACTTTGATCTCTCTCTGCATCCCCTCTTCCCAAAGAACAGGAATCAATTCTACGCTCTGTCCAACTTGCTATCTTCCCATTCTCATCAAAGAAACAGAGGAAAAGAGAGTCGAGACATGGCAGCGACAACCTTTGAATCTAGTGACGGTGGCGGGAGGGTAGATTCGACGGCGAGGCTCTCTGCCCATACCCTCTCAAGTTGCTCCTCCACTACCCTCTTTCCGGCGAGATGTTCCTTCGATGAAGCAACATCAAAGTAGGTCGCGCTGTAGATCGCGACCTCCTGCTCTTATTTCCAGCGAACCTCAGCCTTGGACTAACCACTTCAAGGCTCCGATTGGAAGCCCGGACCTCAGTTTGGAATTTTAGCTCTAGAAGTTCAGGCTGAAAAGAAGATTGTTGTGTACGAGTTAGTTGATTCTGTAGAGCTGATTGAGACATGGTCTATGGCGATTGTTGGCTATGTGTATCAAAAAAAAAAAGAGGAGAGATCGGAGGAGGACAGTTGAAATCACAACCTTTCTCTCCTGCTCTGCTCGGTGGAACAGAGTTCCTTGGGGGGCAGCAACTCTGTGTGAAGGAGAGTTCCTTCTTATATAAAAAAAAAGTGATGTGGGCTAGGTGACAGTGGTTGCAACAAGAAGGCTGGGGATCGTCAAACTTTGATCTCTCTCTGCATCCCCTCTTCCCAAAGAACAGGAATCAATTCTACGCTCTGTCCAACTTGCTATCTTCCCATTCTCATCAAAGAAACAGAGGAAAAGAGAGTCGAGACATGGCAGCGACAACCTTTGAATCTAGTGACGGTGGCGGGAGGGTAGATTCGACGGCGAGGCTCTCTGCCCATACCCTCTCAAGTTGCTCCTCCACTACCCTCTTTCCGGCGAGATGTTCCTTCGATGAAGCAACATCAAGTAGGTCGCGCTGTAGATCGCGACCTCCTGCTCTTATTTCCAGCGAACCTCAGCCTTGGACTAACCACTTCAAGGCTCCGATTGGAAGCCCGGACCTCAGTTTGGAATTTTTAGCTCTAGAAGTTCAGGCTGAAAAGAAGATTGTTGTGTACGAGTTAGTTGATTCTGTAGAGCTGATTGAGACATGGTCTATGGCGATTGTTGGCTATGTGGTAGGTCTCAAAACATCATATTTTCCACTATCGTTATTTATCAAAAATAAATGGGGAACATCGGCTTTTGACCTTCATATGCTGGAGAACGGTTTCTTTGTTTGCAAGTTATACTCTGAAGATGATTTGCAATGGGTCCTTGAAGGGTTCTGGATTATTCGTGGCCATCGAATGATTCTACGACGCTGGTCTCCTAATGTCCGTTTGGAGTTAGACAGCCTACAGTCGACGTTTAAAGGTCGCTGTCCCTTATAGGTATTGTTTAAAAGTCTCCCACTACATCTTTGGAGTCGACGTTTTATTGCAAAGTTATGCAACACTTTGGGACAGCCACTCTACATTAACAAAGCAACAACAGCGCAGACGAGATTAACATTTGCCTGAGCATGTGTACTGGTTTCTTCCGACGAAGATCTCCCTAATGAGGTTCATTATCATGATCTTGAAGGGAACACTCATAAGGTACATGTCTCGTAAGGTATCATGATGTCAGAGTTGTTTCTCTTTTGGTCATGCAAATGAAGCTTGTCAGCAAACTCCAAAACCGATTAACAAGATCTACAAGCCACGTCAGGCGCCTCAGCAACAAGGCGAGCCTCCCCCAATGGTAGTAGAACCAGTGGTGACGAAGACGAGTTAGCATTTCGACTCGCTGGGACAGAGTCATAGACAAGACAAATCAGGACCTTTATCTCTCCCTATTATGTTGGAGCCTTCCACAACAAAAGTTTCCCAAAAAAAAGAGTAGAGAGGCTGCAAGCAGTTGCTACCCCCTAAAGAAACTCTTCTTTGTTCCACCGAGTAGAATACGAGGAGAACAGCGTGCAGTTTCCCTCTCCTCTATTCCCACTGATGACCTCAGCACCCCCTTCTGTCAATCGAGTCCATGCACCAAAATGTTTGACGAGATAAGAGCTTCGGGAGCCATCTGCGAAGGGGTTATGTTGGCACTGCGACCAGCCGTGGAGCCGTGAGTATCGTTTTGTAAAAGGAGACGTCTTATGATTGAACCAATAGAAGAAGAGGTCATCGAACATCCAGAAGAGAGCCTTAAACATGAAGATCTTTGCGTATCTTTGCTAGTTGTCCGTTAATCGAATCCTTGCACCATAAAGGTTGATAAGAGTAGAGCTTCAGGAGCGATTTAAGATATGCCAAGACTACTAGTGGGTACAGCATTTAACATCATGCTTAAGATCTAATAGCAAAAATTGAATTTGACAAAAATATCTTTTTCTCTTCGGATAAAGTGCTCCATTTTGAGATCATGCTCCATGCATGATCTTGAGTCTCTAATAATCTCTGTCAAGAGTTGAGCATTGTTTGTGTATTATATTCAAAGATTCTTCTACATTTCTCTTTCCACATCCACCAAATAGCACATCTAAAAAGTAACCTTTGCTAGTTGTGTAAGAGGCCCTATTCATAGATCATCTTGGCTTTCGTCTAATATTGATATATTGAAGAATTCATTTCTCAAAATGATTTTGTATAAAGGCAAATTTTCATCACAAACTGTCGAAATTTTTCGACGAGAATTCTACTATCACAACTTGCACCGATTTCATTGCTATTGTACTGCCAAAATTCTTTTGATTAAATTAGACATCCTTGCTGTCATATTAACTGAGATTTTGCTATCAATTCCCTCGCCAAATCTCTCATGTTTTTTTGTGGAAATTTCGTCAAGAAATCACTATTTCTTCGACGACGATTATGCTCTTACAAGACAACAAATACTTGCAGTAACTTTCCCTGATTTCTATCAAACCTTTACTGCCATCTTTCATAGATAAAAAACTTTCATTCAAAGCTCTAAAACACCACCAAACCATGCCCTCAAACTGCACCCAAAACAGTCACAAAATAAGCCTAAACCGTAACCTACAACATCCACCTATCCAACTACCCTTCCACCGATCACTACTCTCAACTTCTAAATGCCTTTAACCCAATAATAAAAAAAGACCTGAACTTCACATATTTAAAGGTATATACTATTGCATCTGAGGAGGCATTCAATACTAAATTCGAACCTTTCGAGGCACGATTGTAGGATAAGATTCTAACACTCTTTACCGAACTCGGTTTGAGTCGACCACCAAGCCCGAAGAAATCACTTTTTTTTTATAAGTAAAAGTAAATTGATTTTGTGTACAGTTTCTACAAATAGCTTTGTCTATACAAGTTATAGACGAAGCTAGGTAACTCGTAGAGTATTCATGCGGTAGTTATGACTACACATGCTGTAGACTATAACTCTTAACTGTGGCCAACAAATAAAATGTAAAGTCTAGATATGCCAAGATTTCCTGTGGGTATAGCTTTTCATGCCCAAGGTTTTTAGCTAATTAGCAAAATTGAATTTGATAAAAATATCTTTTTCTCTTCGTGTAAAGTGCTCCATTTTGAGATCGTTCTCCATACATGATCTTGAGTCTCTTATAATCTCTGTCAAGAGCTGAGCATTGTTTGTGTGTTGACACTCAAAGATTCTGCTACATCTTTCCTTCCACATCCACCAAATAGCGCATCTAAATATAATCTTTGTCAATTGTGTAAGAGGCCCTTTTCTTGAAAAACATTGCATGAGGTCACCTAATTCTTGATGCAAGTTTGGTTGCGGCATTCTATTGAGTTCGAATCGCTGGAGAATCTCCTTCCATATCCATTTAGTATAGTCACAAGCAAAATAGAGATGGTCAATAGTTTCTTCTTGTTGCATGCAAAGGGTGCATATGTTAACATGATGGATACCTCTTCTTTTCATATTTGTCTATTGTAGGTAGTTTATTCAAAAGGGCCTGCCATGTACATAAGGAATGTCTCTGTGATCCCGGTCGATCCCATGTCCAACTGCTTGGGAGCCACTTGTTATTTCTTTGCCTAATTTGATTCCATGCGGATGTGGCACTAAATTTGCCATTGTCATGAAGCCAAATAAGTACATCTGAAGAGTTGTTCCTGATTGGAATAGCTGAGATAGTCGGCCAAAGTGATAACATTTCAGGAGAAATAAGAGTAGGGAGACACCAGGTACCATTAGCAATGAACTCAGAAACCTTCCGGTCTTTGGGAGCCCCAAGGTCTTTTTGTATTCTGTCACCATATAATTGTAATATGCTTTTCCCATTCACCCAAGGAGCGTACCACATATTAGTATTAGTTCCAGTAGAGATTGCATACGAAATGTGTTTGATTAGCCAATTCTTTACCTTTAAAATTTCTTTCCAAGCTGCAGAGTGGTATGTTCTTGTTGAAATTTCCCAAATCGATTCCTTCGAAAGATACCTAGCAGAAACCCATTGTGACCATAAGGAACACTTGTTTTGCAAAAGATCCCACAATTGCTTTACCAAACATGCTTTATTCCAATCTCTAGTATTTCTCAGGTTCAGCCCCCCTTTATCTTTCGGTTTGCAGACACTGTCCCAATTTACCATATGCATTGTCTTATCATTTGTGTCATTCTAGAAGAAGTTTATTAATAACCGTTCAATATCTTGGAGAAGTCCAACAGGCAGAAGAAATGCATTTGACCAATATATAGAGTAAGAGTTCAACACCGAACGGATGAGTTCAAGTCGTCCTGCTTTTGAAAGAAGCCTATTTTTCCAGGAGGAAATTCTGTTCTTTATTTTTTCCAGGATAGGCTGACAGTGGGTTTTGTGAATGCCAGTGGATATGAGTGGGAGACCCAGATATGTAACTGGCAGATTTCCCTCACTAACCCCTAGCGTATGTGCAATAACATCTTTGTCCTCAATGCAAGGGCTCATGTAGACTTTACTTTTCGCATGATTTAACTGAAGGCCAGAAACTATACCAAAATTATTCAGAATAGTAGCCAGGTTTCTTACTGAAGTTGAATCATTCTGAAGAAAGATAAGAAGATCATCTGCAAAGATTATATGTGATATATGAATAGGGCCAGCATGGGGTACCTCAATACTGCCATCAGAGACCGCATATTCCAACATACAGCTAAGTCCTTCCATTGCAATAGTAAAGAGATATGGAGAGAGTGGATCGCCTTGTCGGATGCCATTCTTGCTCCCAAAAAAACCAATAGGTGAGCCGTTGAAGAGTATTGAAAACTTTAGAGTTTCTAAGCAACATTGAATCCAATTAACCCATTGCTGAGGGAAGTTCATACCGAGGAGCATCTTATAGATAAAGTTCCTATTAATTGAGTCAAAGGCTTTTCGTAGATCAGCTTTAAAACAGATTTTTGTCCCTCTTGCTTTTGAGTGCAGATCCTTGACCAAGTCATTAGCCAGCAGAATATTATGATGTATACTTCTCCCTTTGATGAATGCAGCCTGATTTGGACTAATTATCTTGTGTATTACCTTTTACAATCTATCTGCTAGCACTTTGGAGATGATTTTGTAAACAAAGTTGCATAAAGATATGGGTCGATAGTTCTCTAGTGAATCAGCCCCTGCATTCTTGGGAATTAGAGAAATAAAAGTGCAATTCATCTCTCTAAGAATATGACCTGAAGAGAAAAAGTGTTGGCAAGCTTTAATCACATCATTACCAATAATAGACCATGTAATTTGGTAAAATTCAGCAGGAAATCCATCTGGACCAGGGCTTTTATGCTTTGGTGACTTAAAGACAACTCTTACTATGTCATCATCTGTAATTGGGGCATTGAGGATAGAAATGGCATCCGAATCAAGCTTTCTAGTTGGCTCCACATGAATATTATTAGGTTTCCTCGCTTGGTTGAGTAAGGAATAAAAAAATTGCTTAATGTATGCTTTAACCTCATCTAAATTCTCAATAAGGTTGTTATCGTTGTCTCTGCATTTCCTGATGCGGTTAACGGCTCTTCGAGTAGCAATGGAAGCATAAAAAAACTTAGTATTGGAATCCCCTAGAGTAAGCCAATGCCGTCGAGACTTCTGTTTTGCAAAACTTTCCTCCTGCTTTAAGGCTTGCAAGAAGTTATTTCTAGCTTCTGTCTCTTTGTCGATAAGATTCTCATCATGGGGCTGAAGTTGCAGCTCATGTTGCATTACTATTAGTTCCTTTCTGCAAAATTGAACTCGGGTGGTAATATTGTCAAAGGTATTTGTATTCCACTCCTTAAGTGCTACTTTGCAGGCTTTGAGTTTTTGACATAAGATGTAAGGGGGGGATCCATGCACATTAACATTCCAAGCTGATCTGATAACATCAAGGAACTGAGGATGAGTACTCCACATGTTAAAGAATCTAAACGGTTTCTTGCCTTTTGGTGGTGCTTTATCTGCGTGTATGTACATTATAGAATGATAAGAAACAATGAAGCATCATACTCAAGAAGTGAATCAGGGTAAACTATTAACCATTCTTGATTAATCAGACATCTATCGAGTCTAGCCATTATTTTTCTGTTAGCAGCACCTTGATTACTCCAGGAGAGCCAATTACCCACAGATTTCATATCAGTTAATGCAGCAGTATCTATGTAATCATTAAAACTTTGAAGCTAACTTTCTGAAAGCTGTCTACCCGCCACTTTTTCATTTGTGTACCGAACAGTATTAAAGTCACCAAGAACAATCCAAGGTACATTAAGACAGTCATTTGCAATGTTAGTTAGATCAGACCATAGTGCATTTCTTTCTTCAATACTGTTTGAAGCATATATACCAGTGAAATTAAATTGATAGCCATTCTTTTGTCCTCTACCTTAAGATGGATGAATTGATCAGTAGCAGAAATAAACCAAGCATTAATAGAGTTAGGATGCCATAAGACCCATATTCTACCAAAAGTTTCATTTGAGTCATTGGTAAACAATTCTGCGTCCGGCCATATTAAATTCTTTTGAGCTTGAACGCGCAACTGTTTAATTTTCGTTTCTACTAGAATAACAATATCACATGTGGCAGACTTGATTATTCTGTTGAGTTCCCGACATTTCTCAGGCTTGTTAAGTCCACGAACATTCCAGCATGTTATTTTCATCAGTGATAAACAAATAGAAAAGGTGGTAAGGTATTCTTCCTACGACTTTGGATGGACTGTACCATCCTTTTTCTTATCCTTTGGTATTGTATTTTCCTCCCGCACAATATCCTTACCTTTTATGACTTTATTTCTATATTTATCCACTTCATCTACAGCTTGCAGATGTTTAAACTTTAAAATACCTTGAATCATGTGGTCTTGATTGGCAGGGTTTGTTGAAGCATGATAAGATTGTTGCAGCACTTGTTGGAGCAGCCTGGCTAGAGAGGCTTGTTGGGGCATGAGTTTGTTGAGACAGAATATCCTTGTTGGCAATGTTTGTTGCGGCCTGAGTTTGTTGAGGAAGAATATCCTTGTTGGCGAGATTTGTTTGGGCCTGAGTTCATTGAGCTATTGTGGATGGATCCGTTGATATTGGAAGAGATGAAGTTCCTGACTTATGCTTCTCCTGTCCACTAGTAACCTTGGGGAACTTCTATTTTGGAAGGCTCCGACATTATAGGAAGGGATAAAGTTTTGGATTTGTCCTTCTGTCCGCGGTGCTGTCCTTGTGAGTCGGAATGCTCAATGGTCTTCGCCACCATCGGTGCTACTATCATTAGAGAAGACTCGCTTTGTTGCTGAGGCGCTTGACGTGGTTGATAGACGTTGGTGATCAGTTTTGGAGTTTGCTGACAAGCTCCATTTGCATGACCAAAAGATAAGCAACACTGACATCATTGTGGCTTCCAGGAATATGAGACATGTACCTTCCGAGTGTTCCCATCATGACCTCTTCTTCTACTAGTTCAATCATAAGAAGTCTCCCATTACAATAACGATGCTCACGACTCCATGGCTCGTCGCAGTACCGACATAATCCTTTCATAGATCGCTCCCGAAACTCTTCTCTCGTCAAACATTTTAGTGCATGGACTCGGTTGACAGTAGGGGATGCTAAGGGCATCAGCATTGCTGGTCCGGGAGCGAGCTTAGTCCTCCGAGCTTCATAGTTCAATCGCTCCTCTTAAAGTCGTACGAAAGATATGGCTACCATAAGCGTGTACGGTTGTCGCGCTTTAACTTCTCCTTGGATATCTGGCTTCAAGCCCTCAATAAAGGTCCCCGATAGCTATTTTTAGACCAATCATGATTTTGACTCGATAACATTTCAAACCTGGTTTGGTACCCCTGAATGGTGGAGGTTTGTTCGATCATTACTAATTGTCCATCAATGTTCTTGTAATCGGTTGGTCCGAAGTGGGTGAGCAGTCATTTAATCGCTGCTTGAAGTCGTGCGGGCATTAGTATTGGCGAGCATAGTCCTCCACGCTTCATAGTTCAATCGCTGCTATAGAAGTCGTGCGAAAGATACGGTTGTCATAAGTGTGTATGGTTGTCGCGCTTTAACTTCTCCCCGGTTCTCCAGCTTCAAGCTCTCAATAAAGGTCCCCAATATCTGTTTTAAACGAATCACGATTTTGACTCGATAACATTTCAAACCTAGTTTGGTACCACTGTACGATGGAGGTTTGTTGGATCTTTGCTAGTTGTCCGTCAATTTTCTTGTAATCGGTTGGATCGATGTGGATGAGCAGTCCTTCTTTGAATTGTCACCATGAGAGGACTCCATGAGTGTGTTCAAACTAGTCAAACCACTATATCTCATCCCCTTGAAGATGTATAGCCACAATTTCCACCATAGATGCGTTTGTAGTTTTGTGGTACTGATAAAATCGCTCCACGAATGATATCCAACAAGCGGGTCTCCATCTTCGCATCTAGGTTAGTCCACACTCATGTGCGAAAAGTTGGGATCGATAATAGAGCCTCCCCTCTCATGGAAGTCATCTCTTCGGGATTGGTGAGATTGGATAGAGCTCTCTCCTTGATGTGATTTCTTAGGGCTTGGAGGTCGACCCAAACCGAGTTCGATAAAGAGAGTCCAATCCTATCCTTCATTCGTGCTTCGAAAGCTTCGAATTTAGCATTGAATGCATCCTCAGATGCTATAGTATATGCCTCCAAATCTGTGAAGTTAAGGTCTCTTTTTATTGTCGGGTTAAAGACATTTATAGGTTGAGAGAAGTGATCATCGAAAGGGTTGTTGGATATGTTGATGTTGCAGGTTGTGGTATAAGCTTGTTTTGTGACTGTTTTGAGTGCAGTTTGAGAGCATGTTTCGGGGGTGTTTTTGGGTTATGAATGAATGTTTTTGATCTATCGAAGATGGCAGCAAAGTTTTGATAGAAATCAGTGGAAGATACTGCAAGTATTTGTTGTCTTGTAAGAGTAGAATCCTCATCAAAGAAACAGTGGTTTCTCGATGAAATTTCCTCAAAAACCATGAGAGATTTGAGGAAGGAAATGACAGTAAAATCTCAGTTTATTTAACTGCAAGGATGTCCAATTGAATTAAGAGAATTTTGGCTGTAAAATAGCAATGAAATCGGTGCAAGTTGTGATAGCAGAATTCTTGTCGAAAAATTTTCGCGGTTTGTGATGAAATTTGCCGTAACACAAAATCATTTTTAGAGATGAATTCTTCAATATATCAATCTTAGATTAAAGCCAAGATGATCTATGAAGTACTGTAGCAGCATCCGACACCTGTAGCGACGGCTACAAATGGCTTCCCTTTTCTACAGCGATGCTCATGGCTCTACGACTCGTCGCAATGCCAAGATAATACCTTCGCAAATCCATACCGGAGCTCTTCTCTTATCAAGCTTTACGGTGCATGGACTCGATTGACGGACAACTAGCAAAGATATGGAAAGATCTTCTTCATGTTCATGGCTCTCTTCTGGATGTTCAATGACGTCTTCTTCTACTACTTCAATCATAAGAAGTCTCCCATTACAATAACGATGCTCACGGCTCCATGGCTCGTCGCAGTGACGACATAATCCTTTCGTAGATGGCTCCCGAAGCTCTTCTCTCGTCAAACCTTTTAGTGCATGGACTTCGGTTGACAGTAGGGGGCCGTTAAAGGCATCAGTATTGCTGGTCGGGAGCGAGCTTAGTCCTCCGAGCTTCATAGTTATCAATCGCTGCTATTGAAGTCGTGCGGGCATCAGTATTGCTGGTCCGGGAGCGAGCTTAGTCCTCCGAGCTTCATAGTTCAATCGCTGCTATTGAAGTCGTGCGGGCATCAGTATTGCTGGTCCGGGAGCGAGCTTAGTCCTCCGAGCTTCATAGTTCAATCGCTGCTATTGAAGTCGTGCGGGCATCAGTATTGCTGGTCCGGGAGCGAGCTTAGTCCTCCGAGCTTCATAGTTCAATCGCTGCTATTGAAGTCGTGCGGGCATCAGTATTGCTGGTCCGGGAGCGAGCTTAGTCCTCCGAGCTTCATAGTTCAATCGCTGCTATTGAAGTCGTGCGGGCATCAGTATTGCTGGTCCGGGAGCGAGCTTAGTCCTCCGAGCTTCATAGTTCAATCGCTGCTATTGAAGTCGTGCGGGCATCAGTATTGCTGGTCCGGGAGCGAGCTTAGTCCTCCGAGCTTCATAGTTCAATCGCTGCTATTGAAGTCGTGCGGGCATCAGTATTGCTGGTCCGGGAGCGAGCTTAGTCCTCCGAGCTTCATAGTTCAATCGCTGCTATTGAAGTCGTGCGGGCATCAGTATTGCTGGTCCGGGAGCGAGCTTAGTCCTCCGAGCTTCATAGTTCAATCGCTGCTATTGAAGTCGTGCGGGCATCAGTATTGCTGGTCCGGGAGCGAGCTTAGTCCTCCGAGCTTCATAGTTCAATCGCTGCTATTGAAGTCGTGCGGGCATCAGTATTGCTGGTCCGGGAGCGAGCTTAGTCCTCCGAGCTTCATAGTTCAATCGCTGCTATTGAAGTCGTGCGGGCATCAGTATTGCTGGTCCGGGAGCGAGCTTAGTCCTCCGAGCTTCATAGTTCAATCGCTGCTATTGAAGTCGTGCGGGCATCAGTATTGCTGGTCCGGGAGCGAGCTTAGTCCTCCGAGCTTCATAGTTCAATCGCTGCTATTGAAGTCGTGCGGGCATCAGTATTGCTGGTCCGGGAGCGAGCTTAGTCCTCCGAGCTTCATAGTTCAATCGCTGCTATTGAAGTCGTGCGGGCATCAGTATTGCTGGTCCGGGAGCGAGCTTAGTCCTCCGAGCTTCATAGTTCAATCGCTGCTATTGAAGTCGTGCGGGCATCAGTATTGCTGGTCCGGGAGCGAGCTTAGTCCTCCGAGCTTCATAGTTCAATCGCTGCTATTGAAGTCGTGCGGGCATCAGTATTGCTGGTCCGGGAGCGAGCTTAGTCCTCCGAGCTTCATAGTTCAATCGCTGCTATTGAAGTCGTGCGGGCATCAGTATTGCTGGTCCGGGAGCGAGCTTAGTCCTCCGAGCTTCATAGTTCAATCGCTGCTATTGAAGTCGTGCGGGCATCAGTATTGCTGGTCCGGGAGCGAGCTTAGTCCTCCGAGCTTCATAGTTCAATCGCTGCTATTGAAGTCGTGCGGGCATCAGTATTGCTGGTCCGGGAGCGAGCTTAGTCCTCCGAGCTTCATAGTTCAATCGCTGCTATTGAAGTCGTGCGGGCATCAGTATTGCTGGTCCGGGAGCGAGCTTAGTCCTCCGAGCTTCATAGTTCAATCGCTGCTATTGAAGTCGTGCGGGCATCAGTATTGCTGGTCCGGGAGCGAGCTTAGTCCTCCGAGCTTCATAGTTCAATCGCTGCTATTGAAGTCGTGCGGGCATCAGTATTGCTGGTCCGGGAGCGAGCTTAGTCCTCCGAGCTTCATAGTTCAATCGCTGCTATTGAAGTCGTGCGGGCATCAGTATTGCTGGTCCGGGAGCGAGCTTAGTCCTCCGAGCTTCATAGTTCAATCGCTGCTATTGAAGTCGTGCGGGCATCAGTATTGCTGGTCCGGGAGCGAGCTTAGTCCTCCGAGCTTCATAGTTCAATCGCTGCTATTGAAGTCGTGCGGGCATCAGTATTGCTGGTCCGGGAGCGAGCTTAGTCCTCCGAGCTTCATAGTTCAATCGCTGCTATTGAAGTCGTGCGGGCATCAGTATTGCTGGTCCGGGAGCGAGCTTAGTCCTCCGAGCTTCATAGTTCAATCGCTGCTATTGAAGTCGTGCGGGCATCAGTATTGCTGGTCCGGGAGCGAGCTTAGTCCTCCGAGCTTCATAGTTCAATCGCTGCTATTGAAGTCGTGCGGGCATCAGTATTGCTGGTCCGGGAGCGAGCTTAGTCCTCCGAGCTTCATAGTTCAATCGCTGCTATTGAAGTCGTGCGGGCATCAGTATTGGCGAGCATAGTCCTCCACGCTTCATAGTTCAATCGCTCCTCTTAAAGTCGTACGAAAGATATGGCTACCATAAGCGTGTACGGTTGTCGCGCTTTAACTTCTCCCCGGTTCTCCAGCTTCAAGCTCTCAATAAAGGTCCCCGATAGCTATTTTTAGACCAATCACGATTTTGACTCGATAACATTTCAAACCTAGTTTGGTACCCCTGAATGGTGGAGGTTTGTTCGATCATTACTAATTGTCCGTCAATGTTCTTGTAATCGGTTGGTCCGAAGTGGGTGAGCAGTCATTTAATCGCTGCTTGAAGTCGTGCGGGCATCAGTATTGGCGAGCATAGTCCTCCACGCTTCATAGTTCAATCGCTGCTATTGAAGTCGTGCGGGCATCAGTATTGGCGAGCATAGTCCTCCACGCTTCATAGTTCAATCGCTGCTATTGAAGTCGTGCGGGCATCAGTATTGGCGAGCATAGTCCTCCACGCTTCATAGTTCAATCGCTGCTATTGAAGTCGTGCGGGCATCAGTATTGGCGAGCATAGTCCTCCACGCTTCATAGTTCAATCGCTGCTATTGAAGTCGTGCGGGCATCAGTATTGGCGAGCATAGTCCTCCACGCTTCATAGTTCAATCGCTGCTATTGAAGTCGTGCGGGCATCAGTATTGGCGAGCATAGTCCTCCACGCTTCATAGTTCAATCGCTGCTATTGAAGTCGTGCGGGCATCAGTATTGGCGAGCATAGTCCTCCACGCTTCATAGTTCAATCGCTGCTATTGAAGTCGTGCGGGCATCAGTATTGGCGAGCATAGTCCTCCACGCTTCATAGTTCAATCGCTGCTATTGAAGTCGTGCGGGCATCAGTATTGGCGAGCATAGTCCTCCACGCTTCATAGTTCAATCGCTGCTATTGAAGTCGTGCGGGCATCAGTATTGGCGAGCATAGTCCTCCACGCTTCATAGTTCAATCGCTGCTATTGAAGTCGTGCGGGCATCAGTATTGGCGAGCATAGTCCTCCACGCTTCATAGTTCAATCGCTGCTATTGAAGTCGTGCGGGCATCAGTATTGGCGAGCATAGTCCTCCACGCTTCATAGTTCAATCGCTGCTATTGAAGTCGTGCGGGCATCAGTATTGGCGAGCATAGTCCTCCACGCTTCATAGTTCAATCGCTGCTATTGAAGTCGTGCGGGCATCAGTATTGGCGAGCATAGTCCTCCACGCTTCATAGTTCAATCGCTGCTATTGAAGTCGTGCGGGCATCAGTATTGGCGAGCATAGTCCTCCACGCTTCATAGTTCAATCGCTGCTATTGAAGTCGTGCGGGCATCAGTATTGGCGAGCATAGTCCTCCACGCTTCATAGTTCAATCGCTGCTATTGAAGTCGTGCGGGCATCAGTATTGGCGAGCATAGTCCTCCACGCTTCATAGTTCAATCGCTGCTATTGAAGTCGTGCGGGCATCAGTATTGGCGAGCATAGTCCTCCACGCTTCATAGTTCAATCGCTGCTATTGAAGTCGTGCGGGCATCAGTATTGGCGAGCATAGTCCTCCACGCTTCATAGTTCAATCGCTGCTATTGAAGTCGTGCGAAAGATACGGTTGTCAAAAGTGTGTATGGTTGTTGCGCTTTAACTTCTCCCCGGTTTCTCCAGCTTCAAGCTCTCAATAAAGGTCCCCAATATCTGTTTTAAACGAATCACGATTTTGACTCGATAACATTTCAAACCTAGTTTGGTACCACTGTACGATGGAGGTTTGTTGGATCTTTGCTAGTTGTCCGTCAATTTTCTTGTAATCGGTTGGTCCGATGTGGATGAGCAGTCCTTCTTTGAATTGTCACCATGAGAGGACTCCATGAGTGTGTTCAAACTAGTCAAACCACTATATCTCATCCCCTTCAAGATGTATAGCCACAATTTCCACCATAGATGCGTTTGTAGTTTTGTGGTACTGATAAAATCGCTCCACGAATGATATCCAACAAGCGGGTCTCCATCTTCGCATCTAGGTAGTCTACACTCATGTGCGGAAAGTTGGGATCGATAATAGAGCCTCCCCTCTCATGGAAGTCATCTCTTCGGGATTGGTGAGATTGGATAGAGCTCTCTCCTTGATGTGATTTCTTAGGGCTTGGAGGTCGACCCAAACTGAGTTCGATAAAGAGAGTCCGAATTAAATTGATAGCCATTCTTTTTGTCCTCTACCTTAAGATGGATGAATTGATCAATAGCAGAAATAAACCAAGCATTAATAGAGTTAGGATGCCATAAGACCCATATTCTACCAAAAGTTTCATTTGAGTCATTGGTAAACAGTTCTGCGTCCGGCCATATTAAATTCATTTGAGCTTGAACGCGCAATTGTTTAATTTTCGTTTCTACTTGAATAACAATAGCACATACAGCAGACTTGATTATTCTGTTGAGCTCCCGACATTTCTCAGGCTTGTTAAGTCCACGAACATTCCAGCATGTTATTTTCATCAGTGATAAACAAATAGAAAAGGTGGTAAGGTATTCTTCCTACGACTTTGGATGGACTGTACCATCCTTTTTCTTATCCTTTGGTTTTGTATTTTCCTCCCACACAATATCCTTACCTTTTATAGCTTTATTCCTATATTTATCCACTCATCTACAGCTTGCAGATGGTTAAACTTTAAAATACCTTGAATCATGTGGTCTTGATTGGCAGGGTTTGTTGAAGCACAATATCCTGGTTAGTACTTGTTGGAGCAGCCTGGCTAGAGAGGCTTGTTGGGGCATGAGTTTGTTGAAACAAAATATCCTTGTTGGCGATGTTTGTTGCGGCCTGATTTTGTTGAGGAAGAATATCCTTATTGGCGAGATTTGTTTGGGCCTGAGTTCGTTGAGCTATTGTGGATGGATCCGTTGATATTGGAAGAGATGAAGTTCCTGACTTATGCTTCTCCTGTCCACTAGTACCATGGGGAACTTCTGTTTTGGAAGGCTCCGACATTATAGGAAGGGATAAAGTTTTGGATTTGTCCTTCTGTCCGCGGTGCTGTCCTTGCGAGTCAGAATGCTCAATGGTCTTCGCCAACAATCGCCATAGACCATGTCTCAATAAGCTCTACTGAATCAGCAGTCTCGTATACAGCTATCTTCTTATCAGCTTGAACTTCTGGAGTAAAGAATTCCAAGCTTAGATCCGGACTTCCAACCGGAGCCTTAAAGAGGCTAGTCCAAGGCCGAGGGTCATTGGAAATGAGAGCAGGCTGCCACGATCTAGAGCGCGACATGCTTCGATGCTTCTTCATCGAAGGAGTTTCTCTCTGGATAGGATATGGTGGAGGAGCAACTTGAGGGGTAATAGTAGGGAGTCTTGACATCGTATCAACCCTCCCACCACCGTCGCCAGCTCTAGGGGCCGTCGCTGCCATGTTTGATCCCTCTTCTGGTCGCTGCTACAGAATCGTCGCCATAGGGCAAAAGCCACTGCTGCAGTATATCAGATCGCCGCTACAATACCGTCGCCCTAGGGAGATCTGGTCGCCGCCACTGTATCGTCGCCCTTGGGGAGAAGCCGACTCGTCGCCCGTGGGAGAAAGCAATGATGCAGGAGTCAGATCGCCCTAGGGAGATCTTATCGTCGCTACAATACCGTCGCCTTAGGGAGATCTGGTTGCCGCTACAGTACCATCGTCCTTCGCCCGTGGGAGAAAGCCGATGCTGCAGGAGTCAGATCGACCTAGGGAGATCTGGTCGCTGCTACAGTACCATCGCCCGTCGCTCGTGGGAGAAAGCCGATGATGCAGGAGTCAGATCGCCCTAGGGAGATATGGTCGCCGCTACAGTCGTCGCCTTAGGGAGATCTGGTCACCGCTACAGTACCGTCGCCCGTGGGAGACCGATGCTGCAGGAGTCAGATCGCCCTTGGGAGATCTGGTCGCCGCTACAGTACCATCACCCGTGGGAGAAAGCCGATGCTGCAGGAGTCAGATCGCCCTTGGGAGATCTGGTCACCGCTACAGTGTCGTCACCCTAGATCTGGTCGCCGCTATAGTGTCGCCGTCGCTACAATGTCGTCGCCCTTGGGAGATCTGGTCGCCGCTACAGTGTCGTCACCTTTTCATTCATCCAGCCTGAAGAAATCATATCAAGGAGAGAGCTCTTTCAAATCTTACCAATCCCGAATATATGACTTTTATGAGAAGGGAGGCTCTATGATCAATCCCAACTTTCCACACATGAGGGTGGACTTCCCTAGATGGGAAGATGAAGACCCACTTGGTTGGATCTCGCACGCGGAGTGATTTTATCGGTGCCACAAAACTACGAACGCATCTATGGTGAAAATTATGGCTATACATCTTGAAGGAGATGACATATAGTGGTTTGACTGGTTTGAATACACTCATTGAGTCCTCTCATGACAATAATTCAAAGAAGGACTGCTCATCCACTTCAGACCAACCGATTACAAGAACATTGACGAACAACTAGCAAAGATCCAACTAGCAAAGAATCAAAATCGTGATTGGTCTAAAAAACAGCTATTAGGGACCTTTATTAAGGGCTTAAAGCCGGAGATCCGGGGAGAAGTTAAAGTGTGACAACCGTATACACTTATGGCAGCCATATCTTCTGCACAACTTCAAGAGGAGCGATTGAAGTTTGAAGCCCGGAGGACTAAGCTCGCTCCCTGACCAGCAATATTGATGCCCTCAGCACCCCCTACTATAAACCGAGTCCATGCACCAAAATGTTTGATGAGAGAAGAGTGTTAGAACCCTTGCAGATTCTAAGCTTGGGGTTGATCTCTTTAGGGGATCGGCCTCCTGGAACTCTATAGGGGTTCCTTCCTCCAAGTTGCTGCTCAATGGCTGCAGAAAATATTCATCTATTACTTGTGAAAAGAGGAGGAATACATGGCTATTTATAGGGTTTCTAAACCCTAACTCCTAATAGGACTCCTACTCAAGACTCCTACTTCTAACTAACTCCTAATAGGACTCCTACTCAAGACTCTACTTCTAACTAACTCCTAATAGGACTCCTACTCAAGACTCCTACTTCTAACTAACTCCTAATAGGACTCCTACTCAAGACTCCTAATAGGACTCCTACTCAAGACTCCTACTTCTAACTAACTCCTAATAGGACTCCTACTCAAGACTCCTACTTCTAACTAACTCCTAATAGGACTCCTACTCAAGACTCCTACTCAAGACTCCTACTTCTAACTAACTCCTAATAGGACTCCTACTCAAGACTCCTACTTCTAACTAACTCCTAATAGGACTCCTACTCAAGACTCCTACTTCTAACTAACTCCTAATAGGACTCCTACTCAAGACTCCTACTTCTAACTAACTCCTAATAGGACTCCTACTCAAGACTCCTAATAGGACTCCTACTCAAGACTCCTACTTCTAACTAACTCCTAATAGGACTCCTACTCAAGACTCCTACTTCTAACTAACTCCTAATAGGACTCCTACTCAAGACTCCTAATAGGACTCCTACTCAAGACTCCTACTTCTAACTAACTCCTAATAGGACTCCTACTCAAGACTCCTAATAGGACTCCTACTCAAGACTCCTAATAGGACTCCTACTCAAGACTCCTACTTCTAACTAACTCCTAATAGGACTCCTACTCAAGACTCCTACTCAAGACTCCTACTTCTAACTAACTCCTAATAGGACTCCTACTCAAGACTCCTACTCAAGACTCCTACTTCTAACTAACTCCTAATAGGACTCCTACTCAAGACTCCTACTTCTAACTAACTCCTAATAGGACTCCTACTCAAGACTCCTACTTCTAACTAACTCCTAATAGGACTCCTACTCAAGACTCCTACTTCTAACTAACTCCTAATAGGACTCCTACTCAAGACTCCTACTTCTAACTAACTCCTAATAGGACTCCTACTCAAGACTCCTACTTCTAACTAACTCCTAATAGGACTCCTACTCAAGACTCCTACTTCTAACTAACTCCTAATAGGACTCCTACTCAAGACTCCTAATAGGACTCCTACTCAAGACTCCTACTTCTAACTAACTCCTAATAGGACTCCTACTCAAGACTCCTACTTCTAACTAACTCCTAATAGGACTCCTACTCAAGACTCCTACTTCTAACTAACTCCTAATAGGACTCCTACTCAAGACTCCTACTCAAGACTCCTACTTCTAACTAACTCCTAATAGGACTCCTACTCAAGACTCCTACTTCTAACTAACTCCTAATAGGACTCCTACTCAAGACTCCTAATAGGACTCCTACTCAAGACTCCTACTTCTAACTAACTCCTAATAGGACTCCTACTCAAGACTCCTACTTCTAACTAACTCCTAATAGGACTCCTACTCAAGACTCCTAATAGGACTCCTACTCAAGACTCCTACTTCTAACTAACTCCTAATAGGACTCCTACTCAAGACTCCTACTTCTAACTAACTCCTAATAGGACTCCTACTCAAGACTCCTACTTCTAACTAACTCCTAATAGGACTCCTTCAGTAGAGGGATGCGGTGACGTATCACGATCCTGCAATTGAGGATGACTTATGGTTGGCTTGAATAACTTCATCTTCAGTGGTGTTGGGCAGTTGGATTTGGGGTGACTCGTGTTCTCCCAACTTGGGCTTCAGGCATGACACGTGGAAGACAAGGTGAATTTTGGCATCCTTAGTCAATTTAAGTCTGTACGCTACGGCTCCAATACGCTCTATGATCTGATAGGGCCCATAAAAACGTGGGGATAGCTTCATGGAGGCTCGAGTTTTGATGGAGAGTTGCTTGTATAGCTGTAGGCGAAGATAACCCAATCTCCTACTGAAAATTTTCTTTCACTTCGTCGTGTGTCGGCTTGCTGCTTCATTCTGGCTTGAGCAGTAGAAGGAGATTATCCTTTGATAGCTGTAGGAGTTTGTCTCTATCAATCAATTCTTGGTCAACCTAATCTACCTTGGCCGAGCCAATTATATACTTTGGAATCACAAGGGCTGGCCGACCATATAATGCTTCATAAGGGGTACATTTTGTAGATGAATGATATGTAGTATTATACCACCATTCGGCCCATGGAAGCCATTTCACCCACTCTTTTGGTCGATCACTGGTGTAACACCGAAGGTACATCTCTAAACACCTGTTTACCACTTCTATTTGACCGTCAGTTTGTGGATGATATGCTGTGCTCATCTTGAGTTTGGTGCCTTGTAAATGAAATAACTCAGTCCAAAATTTACTAGTGAATATCTTGTCACGATCAATTACAATGGACCTTGGCATCCCATGCAGTTTAACAATATTTTCTATGAAAATCTGGGCAATACTAGCAGCAGTGTAGGGATTTCTCACAGCACAAAATGAGCATATTTCGTAAGTCGATCAACCACCACGAGAATTGTGCTTTTACCTTTAGAAGGTGGCAGCCCTTCGTTAAAGTCCATGGATATGTCAGTCCACACTGAGTCCGGTATGGGTAGTGGTTATAGCTTCCCTGGATTTGCCACTGTTTCACCCTTGTGCTGTGACATACATCACATTGTGCCACTGTTAGAACCCTTGTAGAATTCTAAGCTTGGGGTTGATCTCTTTAGGGGATCGGCCTCCTGGAACTCTATAGGGGTTCCTTCCTCCAAGTTGCTGCTCAAAGGCTGCAGAAAAGATTCATCTATTGCCTATCAAAAGAGGATGAATACATGACTATTTATAGGGTGTCTAAACCCTAACTCCTAATAGGACTCCTACTCAAGACTCTTACTCAATTAAGACTTCTACTCAAGACTCCTAATAGGACTCCTACTCAAGACTCTTATTCCTTTACAACTCCTAATTCTTCTTTAAGAAATAACCTTCAAACCCTAGCCGGCCTCTTCACCTCTTTAATAAGGGTCGGCTTAGGTAGGTTTTACATGATTGCCCCTATCAATTAGGACTCTCCTAGCTAGAGTGCTAACATACCCGCCCTCTTCAAATCAGCCTTGTCCTCGAGGCTGACGATTCATGAATTTTGGGAATTTGATCTTCAAGTTGTCATAGTTCTCCCAAGTGGCATCTTCTGTTGGTAGGTTCACCCACTATTTTAGCACTTCAGTAGTGGGTCATCGTCGTTGAGTCACGATCCGTTGATCAATAATGACACTTGGCTGGGTCTGGAGTTCTCCTTGAGTAGTCATATTTGGTGGGTGGCTTTGGGCTGTCTCCAAGCACCTATTTATAACTTTCGTCTGGCTGTCAATTTGTGGGTGATATTGCATACTCCTTTTCAATTTAGTACCCTGCATATGGAATAACTTTGTCCAAAATCTTGCTCGTGAAGATGTAAGTAGAATTTGTCATAAGCACAATGCGTCCTTTATAGTGTAATTCTTTTGAGTCCCAATTGTAATGCGCCACGGAGTTTAGTGCTTCCTCCAATTTTTTATAATCTTACTAGTCTCTGGATCTTCTTGCCATTCCATCTTAATATCCTCAAGGAAGTTGCTAGTCGAAAGTGAAACGACTGAAAATTCAGCTTGCTCAAGTAGTTGTGAAAGCACATCTGCAACAACATTCTCTTTCCCCATTTTGTAAGTTATTTCATAATCAAATCCAAGAAGTTTTGTTACCCATTTTTGCTTCTCAGGGGATGATATCTTTTGCTCCAAAAAGTACTTGAGGCTTTTATGGTCAGTTTTAATTTGAAATCGTCGACCGATCGAGTAGGGTCTCCACCTTGTTGCTGCGTGCACAATGGCGAGCATCTCCTTATCATACGTTGACATATTTTGATGGGAGGGAGACAATGTCTTACTAGTGTATGCGAGTGGTCGACCATCTTGTATGAGAATGGCTCCAATTCCGATTCCAGATGCATCGACCTCAATAATGAAGGGTCGGTTGAAATTTCGTAGTGCTAGCACCGGCGTCGTCGTCATGGCTACCTTAAGTTTGTCGAAGGCAGCGGAAGCTTTGTCCAACCATTGGAATAAATCTTTTTTCAGTAAGGAAATAAGTGGTGCACTGATCTTTCCATAGTTTTTCATGAACTTGCGATTGTAGCCTATTAAACCGAGAAAGCCACGTAGCAATTTTATATTCCTCGAGGTCAGCCAGTTTTGCATTGCTCCAATTTTGGAGGGGTCCACTGTCACACCTTCCTCTGATATGATATGCCCAAGATATTCTACCTTCTGGTGACGAAAGCAAAAATTCGTAGTGGCCGTTGTGTCTTCAAAAGGCGGTTTTCGGTATCTCTTCTTTGCACACTCATATTTGATGATACCCGGATCGAAGGTCCAGCTTTGTGAAGACTTGTGCTCTCTTTCATCTAGCAATTCATCTGCTATTGGAATAGGATATTTATCCTTGACGGTTATTCCGTTGAGGGTTCGGTAATCAACGCACATTCGCCATGTTTCGTCCTTCTTTCGTACGAAGAGCATTGATGAAGAGTAGGGGCTGCAACTTGGTCGAATAACTCCTGTTTTGAGAATCTCTTTTATAATCCTTCTATTTCATCCTTCTGCAGATATGAATGTTGATATAGCCAAATATTTGCAGGAGATTTGCCCAGAAGAATCGGTATACAATGATCATGTCGATGGGCAAGAGGTAGGTTGCGCGGTTCGTCAAATATATCTGAAAATTCAGCAAGCAAAGGAAGTAGATTTAGATCTTCAAATTCTATTGGCTCTCCTTTAGTTTGCTGCTCAAGTTGTACCAAAAAGCCGCTGCATGCTTTATGCAAAACCTTCTCCATTTGTTGTGTGCAAATCATCATTACGTCGCCCCCACGTTTCCCGTGTAGAATCATCTGTTTCTCTTTGCTGTAAAATCTCAAAATTAGTTTCATAAAATTCCAGGAAACATCACCTAATGTTATCAACCATTCAATTCTGAGCATGGCCTCATGATCATCAAGAGGGAGGAGGAAGAAATTGGTCATAATTTCTTGGTCTTGCAGCAATAGTTTCACCTGCGGGCATCTTTGGTTGCACTTTAGGATTCTGCCGTCAGCAACCTTTACATCGAACTTGCTGCAACCTTCTATATGTAGTGCCATCTGAGCAGCAACCTTACTGTTTAGGAAGTTATTAGTACTGCCCGTGTCGATGAGAACAGTGATCGGTTGTTGTTTGCGAAGGCCTCCAGCTTTCATCATTTGCGGGTTGGAGTAGCCGGCTAATGCGTGTACCGTAACGTCGGTTGGTTGTGGCTCTTCTTCTACATCTTCTTCATTATGTTCAAAGCTCTCTTCTGGATGTTCAATGACCTCTTCTTCTACTGGTTCAATCATAAGAAGCCTCCCTTTTCTACAGCGATGCTCGCGGCTCCACGGCTCGTCGCAATGCCAACATAACTCCTTTGTAGATCGCTCCCGAAGCTCTTCTCTTGTCATCATTTTTGGTGCAAGAACTTGGTTGATAGTAGGGGGGGGTGAGGGCTTCTGCATTGTAGGTTGAGAAGCGATCCTAGTTCTTCGGGCTTCATGGTTCAATCGCTCCTCTTGATGTCGTGCGAAAGAGATGGCTGCCATAAGCGTGTACGGTTGTCGTGCTTTAACTTCTCCCCGGATCTCCGGCTTCAAGCCCTCAATGAAGGTCTCCAATAGTTGTTTTTGAGACCAATCACGAGTTTGATTAGATAAAATTTCAAACCTGGTTTGGTACTCCCGAACGGTAGAGGTTTGTCGGATCTTTGCTAGAACGTCAATGTTCTCGTAATCGGTTGGTCCGAAGCGGATCAATAGTCCTTCTTTGAATTGTCGCCATGAGAGAACTCCATGAGCATATTTAAACTAGTGAAACCATTGTATGGCATCCCCTTTAAGATGTATAGCTGCAATTTCCACCATAGATGCATCCACGGTTTTGTGGTACCGAAAATATCGCTCCGCACGCGAGATCCAACCAATCGGGTCTCCTTCTTCCCATCTAGGGAAGTCCACCCTCATTCGTGGATAGTTGAGATCAGTCATTGAACCTCTCCTCTCTTGGAAGTCATCTCTTCGGGCTTGGTGCGATTGGTTAGAGCTCTCTCCTTGATGTGATTTCTTCGAGCTTAGTGGTCGGCCCAAACTGAGTTCGGTAAAGAGAGTCTGAATCTTATCCTCTATTCGCGCCTCCAAGGCTTCGAATTTAGCATTGATTGCCTCCCTAGATGCCATAGAATATGCCGCCAATCTGTGATGTTTAGATCTCTCTTTTGTTGTCGGGTTAAAGGCAAGTATGGGTTGAGAGAAGTGATGGTCGAAAGGGTTGGTGGATTGGTGGATGTAGGCTGCGGTTTAGGCTTGTTTTGTGGCAGTTTTGGGTGTAGTTTGAGGGTGTGGTTTGGTGGAGTTTTAGGGCTGTGGATGAAAGTTTTAGATCTGTGGTAGATGACAGCAAAGGTTTGATAGAAATCAGTGGAAGTTTGCTACAGAATTGTGTTGTCTTGTAAGAGCAGAATTGTCGTCGAAGAAACAGCGGTTTCTCAACAAAATTTCCACAAAAAACTTGAGAGATTTGAGGAGGGAATTGATAGCAAAATTCAGTGTATGTGACAGTAAGTATGTCCAATTTAATCAAGAAAATTTCGGCAGTATAAGAGCAAAGAAATTGGTGCAAGTTGCGATAGCAGAATTCTCGTCGAAAAATTTCAGCGGGTTGCGATGAAAATTTGCAGCAACACAAAATTGTTTTTAGAGATGAATTCCTCAATAGATCAATCTTAGATGGAAGCCAAGATGATCTATAAAGTGTAGAAGAAATTTCGTTCAAAAAAGATTACAAATAGATCGGTTAAGGCAACAATATACGGCTGAAATTTTCTGCAGCACAGATTTTCAAGTATAGCAGATTGGACGTAAAAGACTAGTGGTTTATATTGAGAATTTTTTGATAAAACCAAAAGGAAAACCTCTATTAGGAAGTATCAAATCTATCATAAAAATTTCATAGAGATTTGGACAGAAAAACGTAGTAGCAGATCAAACAAACTATGCTATGCGGCTGAAATTTTATAGTGCCGATTTTTAAGTATAGCAGATTAGACGTAAAAGATCAACGGTTGATATTAAGAATTTTTTTGACAAACCAAGGGGAAATCTGCTAATTAGGATGTGTCAAAGCGTCATAAAAATTTCGTAGAGATTGGATAGAAAAATGCAGTAGCAAGATTGGACGTAAAAGACTAGTGGTTTATATTGAGAATTTTTTGATAAAACCAAAAGGAAAACCTCTATTAGGAAGTATCAAATCTATCATAAAAATTTCGTAGAGATTTGGATAGAAAAAATGCAGTAGCAAGATCAAACAAACTATGCTATGCGGCTGAAATTTTCTGCAGCACAGATTTTCAAGTATAGCAGATTGGACGTAAAAGACTAGTGGTTTATATTGAGAATTTTTTGATAAAACCAAAAGGAAAACCTCTATTAGGAAGTATCAAATCTATCATAAAAATTTCGTAGAGATTTGGATAGAAAAAATGCAGTAGCAAGATCAAACAAACTATGCTATGCGGCTGAAATTTTCTGCAGCACAGATTTTCAAGTATAGCAGATTGGACGTAAAAGACTAGTGGTTTATATTGAGAATTTTTTGATAAAACCAAAAGGAAAACCTCTATTAGGAAGTATCAAATCTATCATAAAAATTTCATAGAGATTTGGACAGAAAAAACGTAGTAGCAAGATCAAACAAACTATGCTATGCGGCTGAAATTTTCTGCAGCACAGATTTTCAAGTATAGCAGATTGGACGTAAAAGACTAGTGGTTTATATTGAGAATTTTTTGATAAAACCAAAAGGAAAACCTCTATTAGGAAGTATCAAATCTATCATAAAAATTTCGTAGAGATTTGGATAGAAAAAATGCAGTAGCAAGATCAAACAAACTATGCTATGCGGCTGAAATTTTCTGCAGCACAGATTTTCAAGTATAGCAGATTGGACGTAAAAGACTAGTGGTTTATATTGAGAATTTTTTGATAAAACCAAAAGGAAAACCTCTATTAGGAAGTATCAAATCTATCATAAAAATTTCGTAGAGATTTGGATAGAAAAAATGCAGTAGCAAGATCAAACAAACTATGCTATGCGGCTGAAATTTTCTGCAGCACAGATTTTCAAGTATAGCAGATTGGACGTAAAAGACTAGTGGTTTATATTGAGAATTTTTTGATAAAACCAAAAGGAAAACCTCTATTAGGAAGTATCAAATCTATCATAAAAATTTCGTAGAGATTTGGATAGAAAAAATGCAGTAGCAAGATCAAACAAACTATGCTATGCGGCTGAAATTTTCTGCAGCACAGATTTTCAAGTATAGCAGATTGGACGTAAAAGACTAGTGGTTTATATTGAGAATTTTTTGATAAAACCAAAAGGAAAACCTCTATTAGGAAGTATCAAATCTATCATAAAAATTTCGTAGAGATTTGGATAGAAAAAATGCAGTAGCAAGATCAAACAAACTATGCTATGCGGCTGAAATTTTCTGCAGCACAGATTTTCAAGTATAGCAGATTGGACGTAAAAGACTAGTGGTTTATATTGAGAATTTTTTGATAAAACCAAAAGGAAAACCTCTATTAGGAAGTATCAAATCTATCATAAAAATTTCGTAGAGATTTGGATAGAAAAAATGCAGTAGCAAGATCAAACAAACTATGCTGGCTGAAACCTTAGCTGCTCAGGTCGTCCGTGAGAGTGCATCTGCAACAACGTTTCTTTCCCCTTTTTATAACTAATTTATAATCGAATCAAAGAAGTTAGTTACCATTTTTGCTGTTCAGGGGATGATATCTTTTGCTCCAAAACGTATTTGAGACTTCTATGGTCGGTTTTTAATTTGAAATCATCGGCCAATCAGGTAGGGTCTCCACCTCGTTATTGTGTGCACAAGGCTAGCATCTCTTTATCATATACTGACATATTTTGTTGATAGGGAGACAATGCCTTGCTAGTGTATGCGATGTGGTCGACCATCTTGCATGAGAACGACTCCATCCGACTCCAGATGCGTCGACCTCAATGATGAAGGGTCGGCTGACAATCTGGTAGTGTTAGCACGGCGTCATTGTCATGGCTGCCTTATGTTTGTCGAAGGCAGCGGAGCTTTGTCCGACCATGGTGTAATATCCCTCACTTTTGAAATTTATTGATTTATTGTAAATCGGAGGACATATAGGTAAATATAAAAATTTCAAGGACTAAATGGTTAAGTTGCAAAAAGGAAAAGAAAAAAAAAAAAAAAAAAAACCAAAAAGCTCGGTCTTATCCCACCGCCTCCCACGCTCTCTGTTTCCCATGGGAAACAGAGAGAGGAGCTGGGGGCGTTGGGGAAGAAGAAGAGAAGAAGAAGAGGAGGAGAAGGGAAGAAGAGGAGAAGAAGAGGAGAAGAAGAGAAGAAGAAGAGGAGAAGAAGAGGAGGAGAAGGGAAGAAGAGGAGAAGAAGAGGAGAAGAAGAGGAGAAGAAGAGAAGAAGAAGAGGAGAAGAAGAGGAGAAGAAGAGGAGGAGAAGGGAAGAAGAGGAGAAGAAGAGAAGAAGAAGAGGAGAAGAAGAGGAGGAGAAGGGAAGAAGAGGAGGAGAAGGGAAGAAGAGAAGAAGAAGAGGAGGAGAAGGGAAGAAGAGGAGAAGAAGAGGAGAAGAAGAGGAGAAGAAGAGGAAGGAGATGCCAGCTGCAGCAGGTAGGGCTGCAGCACCTCTATTTCCCGCAGGTGGAAACAGAGGAGAGGATGTGTGGGGCGTCGGGGAGGAGAAGGGAAGAAGAAAAAAAGAAGAAGAAAAGAAGAAGAAAAAGAGGAGAGGAGGGTGGCTGCGGCAAGGCTGCAGAGAGGAGGTGTGGGGAGTCGGGGAGGAGAAGGGAAGAAGAGGAGAAGAAGAGGAGTAGAGAGGGAAACGAAAGGGAAGGAGAGGAAGAGGAGTAGGGGAGGAAGAAGAGGCTGCGCTGCGGTGGTGGCAGCTGCAGCTGGAAGAGAGAAGGAGAGGAAGAAGTGCAGGGGAGGTAGAAGAGGCTGTGGCTGCGACAGTGGCAGCTGCAGCTGGAAGAAAAGAAAGTGAGGAAGAAGAGAGGAAGGAGAGCTGTGGCTGCGGCTGTAGCAGCCGTGGCTAGGAAAGAAGAAGAGGAAGGAAGAAGAGAAGAGGGAGAGGAGAGAGAGGTAGCTGCAGCAGAGAGAGCTGCAGTACCTCTGTTTCCTGCAGGAGGAGGAACAGAGGAGAGGAGGCACTGTGCGTCGAGGAGGAGAAGAGAAGAAGGGGAGGAGAGGAAGAAGAGAAGGGGGCTGCGGCTGCGGTGATGGCAGCTGCAGCTAGAAGAGAAGAATCAGTGGAAGAAGAGGCTACGGCTGTGGTGGCTACGGCCGTGGCTGCGGCTGTGACTGCAGTGATTTCAGATGGGAAAGAAGACAAGGAAAAGAAGAAGAAGAGGGAGAAAAGAGGGAAGAAGAGGAAGAGGGAAGGTGGCTGCGGCTGCGGCTGCGGTTGCGACTGTGGCAATGGCAGCGGGGGCAGCTGCGGCTACGATTGTGGCTGCGGCAGCGTTAGCGGTGCGGTTGCGGCAGCAGCGTGGCTGCGGCAACTGTGGCAGCGGTGTGGCTACGGCAGCAACAGCGACAGTGGTTGCAGCAGTGGCGGTGGCTGTGGCAGTTGTGTTTGGGGAAAAAGAAAAAAAAAAGAAAAAAAAAAGAGAATGAGAGAAAGGAGAAAAGGAAGTAGTGTAGTGGCAGCGGCAGAGGCAGCAGCGTGGCTGCGGTAGTGGCGGTGGCGGTGGCTGTGGCAGTTGTGTTTGGGAAAGAAAAAAAAGGAATGAGAGAAGGGAGTTAGGAAGTAGTGCAGTGAAATGGGCTGCGGCGGTGGCTGCGGCTGCGGCTGCGGCTGCGGCTGCGGCTGCGGCTGCGGCTGCGGCTGCGGCTGCGGCTGCGGCTGCGGCTGCGGTTGCGACTGTGGCTGCGGCTGCGGCTGCGGCTGCGGCTGCGGCTGCGGCTGCGGCTGCGGCTGCGGCTGCGGCTGCGGCTGCGGCTGCGGCTGCGGCTGCGGCTGCGGCTGCGGCTGCGGCTGCGGCTGCGGCTGCGGCTGCGGCTGCGGCTGCGGCTGCGGCTGCGGCTGCGGCTGCGGCTGCGGCTGCGGCTGCGGCTGCGGCTGCGGCTGCGGCTGCGGCTGCGGCTGCGGCTGCGGCTGCGGCTGCGGCTGCGGCTGCGGCTGCGGCTGCGGCTGCGGCTGCGGCTGCGGCTGCGGCTGCGGCTGCGGCTGCGGCTGCGGCTGCGGCTGCGGCTGCGGCTGCGGCTGCGGCTGCGGCTGCGGCTGCGGCTGCGGCTGCGGCTGCGGCTGCGGCTGCGGCTGCGGCTGCGGCTGCGGCTGCGGCTGCGGCTGCGGCTGCGGCTGCGGCTGCGGCTGCGGCTGCGGCTGCGGCTGCGGCTGCGGCTGCGGCTGCGGCTGCGGCTGCGGCTGCGGCTGCGGCTGCGGCTGCGGCTGCGGCTGCGGCTGCGGCTGCGGCTGCGGCTGCGGCTGCGGCTGCGGCTGCGGCTGCGGCTGCGGCTGCGGCTGCGGCTGCGGCTGCGGCTGCGGCTGCGGCTGCGGCTGCGGCTGCGGCTGCGGCTGCGGCTGCGGCTGCGGCTGCGGCTGCGGCTGCGGCTGCGGCTGCGGCTGCGGCTGCGGCTGCGGCTGCGGCTGCGGCTGCGGCTGCGGCTGCGGCTGCGGCTGCGGCTGCGGCTGCGGCTGCGGCTGCGGCTGCGGCTGCGGCTGCGGCTGCGGCTGCGGCTGCGGCTGCGGCTGCGGCTGCGGCTGCGGCTGCGGCTGCGGCTGCGGCTGCGGCTGCGGCTGCGGCTGCGGCTGCGGCTGCGGCTGCGGCTGCGGCTGCGGCTGCGGCTGCGGCTGCGGCTGCGGCTGCGGCTGCGGCTGCGGCTGCGGCTGCGGCTGCGGCTGCGGCTGCGGCTGCGGCTGCGGCTGCGGCTGCGGCTGCGGCTGCGGCTGCGGCTGCGGCTGCGGCTGCGGCTGCGGCTGCGGCTGCGGCTGCGGCTGCGGCTGCGGCTGCGGCTGCGGCTGCGGCTGCGGCTGCGGCTGCGGCTGCGGCTGCGGCTGCGGCTGCGGCTGCGGCTGCGGCTGCGGCTGCGGCTGCGGCTGCGGCTGCGGCTGCGGCTGCGGCTGCGGCTGCGGCTGCGGCTGCGGCTGCGGCTGCGGCTGCGGCTGCGGCTGCGGCTGCGGCTGCGGCTGCGGCTGCGGCTGCGGCTGCGGCTGCGGCTGCGGCTGCGGCTGCGGCTGCGGCTGCGGCTGCGGCTGCGGCTGCGGCTGCGGCTGCGGCTGCGGCTGCGGCTGCGGCTGCGGCTGCGGCTGCGGCTGCGGCTGCGGCTGCGGCTGCGGCTGCGGCTGCGGCTGCGGCTGCGGCTGCGGCTGCGGCTGCGGCTGCGGCTGCGGCTGCGGCTGCGGCTGCGGCTGCGGCTGCGGCTGCGGCTGCGGCTGCGGCTGCGGCTGCGGCTGCGGCTGCGGCTGCGGCTGCGGCTGCGGCTGCGGCTGCGGCTGCGGCTGCGGCTGCGGCTGCGGCTGCGGCTGCGGCTGCGGCTGCGGCTGCGGCTGCGGCTGCGGCTGCGGCTGCGGCTGCGGCTGCGGCTGCGGCTGCGGCTGCGGCTGCGGCTGCGGCTGCGGCTGCGGCTGCGGCTGCGGCTGCGGCTGCGGCTGCGGCTGCGGCTGCGGCTGCGGCTGCGGCTGCGGCTGCGGCTGCGGCTGCGGCTGCGGCTGCGGCTGCGGCTGCGGCTGCGGCTGCGGCTGCGGCTGCGGCTGCGGCTGCGGCTGCGGCTGCGGCTGCGGCTGCGGCTGCGGCTGCGGCTGCGGCTGCGGCTGCGGCTGCGGCTGCGGCTGCGGCTGCGGCTGCGGCTGCGGCTGCGGCTGCGGCTGCGGCTGCGGCTGCGGCTGCGGCTGCGGCTGCGGCTGCGGCTGCGGCTGCGGCTGCGGCTGCGGCTGCGGCTTTCTACCTTGTTATGTTTATGACTTTATGCATTGACCTCTGATTTAGACAAACTTATTTGATCTGAATAAAGACTCATAAAGCTTTCTTTCGATAGCTTATTTTAAGAATTCAGAGTAAGTTTGTCTGCCCAAACTTCTGTTTCAAATGAGCCTACAGATTCTGATAAGCAGGGATCGTAATTTCTGACCTTTTGATACTAAACTATCTATAAGTCCCTGTTGGAAACTCTGATTTATGCAAAACTTATTTCATTGGAAACTAGACTCATAGATATTTCTTTTGATACCTAGATTGAAAGATTTAGAGTCCAAATGCCTACCCAGTTATTTATTGAAACCGACCCTATGAATTCTGCAAAATAGTGATTTTGCTTTCTGACCTTTTGATACTAAACTATCTATAAGTCCCTGTTGGAAACTCTGATTTATGCAAAACTTATTTCATTGGAAACTAGACTCATAGATATTTCTTTTGATACCTAGATTGAAAGATTTAGAGTCCAAATGCCTACCCAGTTATTTATTGAAACCGACCCTATGAATTCTGCAAAATAGTGATTTTGCTTTCTGACCTTTGGTTACTAAATCAATTGTAACTCTTTGTTGCAAACTTCGATTCATACGAAACTTGTTTTATCTGAAAATAGATTGAAATATCTTTTAACAGTAGCTTTCTTGAGTATGTTGGAGCACAATTGATAGTTTGAATCATTTGTTTAATGTGCCTCTCGAATTCTGTCAGATATCGAGCTTTGGTCGATTTTGCATATCTGGTTTCATTCCTTTGGATATTGAATTCGTCTAACCTTCTTATTTGAATTGAGCTAAATATGATTGCTTGGGATCCGTGTGTACTCTTGCTTTCATTCCTTTGGAAATTGATTTCATTTAGCTTTCTTTGTTCAATTGAGCTTTATATTACTGTTTTGAATTCTTATATTCTCTTGTCCTTAAATTATTGTATTCTTGAAACCTATTGTGTAAAGTTTATGTTGTATTGTATTGACTAGTATAGGCACATATATATCCCATTGTTCCGCATTTGCTTTTGATATGTGCCTATCTCAGTTTCATTCCTTTGGATATTGAATTCGTCTAACCTTCTTATTTGAATTGAGATAAATATGATTGCTGGGATCCCGTGGTGTACTCTGCTTTCATTTCCTTTCAAATCTAAATACATTTGTGAAAGATTATGCTTACATCGTATTGACTCATAAAGGCACATGTACATTTTGTTGTTCCACGTGTGCTTCCGATATGTGCTATTTATTGTTCATACTGTCCTTTTGTACTCTGGTGTTTGTGGGATATTGTGAACCTTTGCCAGAAATGGTAAAGGGAGTTATACATAGAGCCTGTGATGCTCTGTCGGCCCTTATGACTTCACTCAGACGTGGGTGGATGGAGCTCCCAGACGTGGAGACTTATGTTTGGTGGTCATTCAAAAATGGATGTACCATATTATGTTATGGTCCCCACTTCACCTTCTATGTGTTGATATGATATTCAGAGCTTTGGTTATGTGTTTTCTATATGTGCTCTGGATAAGAATGATATGAATGCAACGTCAAATTCGACGTTTTAGCTTCTGTTTCATATTTGTTCTTTGATACGTTCCGAAATGGTTCATATGTCATTGTTATGCTTTGAAATACTTCAGGTACCATGGACATGTTCGAAAATATTTCCTTTGTGATTGATATGCTCCGAAACATTTCATACGCTATTGATATGCTCCGGAACATTTCATACGCTATTGATATGCTCCGAAACATTTCATACGCTATTGATATGCTCCGGAACATTTCATACGCTATTGATATGCTCCGGAACATTTCATACGCTATTGATATGCTCCGGAACATTTCATACGCTATTGATATGCTCCGGAACATTTCATACGCTATTGATATGCTCCGAAACATTTCATACGCTATTGATATGCTCCGGAACATTTCATACGCTATTGATATGCTCCGGAACATTTCATACGCTATTGATATGCTCCGGAACATTTCATACGCTATTGATATGCTCCGGAACATTTCATACGCTATTGATATGCTCCGGAACATTTCATACGCTATTGATATGCTCCGAAACATTTCATACGCTATTGATATGCTCCGGAACATTTCATACGCTATTGATATGCTCCGAAACATTTCATACGCTATTGATATGCTCCGGAACATTTCATACGCTATTGATATGCTCCGGAACATTTCATACGCTATTGATATGCTCCGGAACATTTCATACGCTATTGATATGCTCCGGAACATTTCATACGCTATTGATATGCTCCGAAACATTTCATACGCTATTGATATGCTCCGGAACATTTCATACGCTATTGATATGCTCCGAAACATTTCATACGCTATTGATATGCTCCGGAACATTTCATACGCTATTGATATGCTCCGAAACATTTCATACGCTATTGATATGCTCCGAAACATTTCATACGCTATTGATATGCTCCGGAACATTTCATACGCTATTGATATGCTCCGAAACATTTCATACGCTATTGATATGCTCCGGAACATTTCATACGCTATTGATATGCTCCGGAACATTTCATACGCTATTGATATGCTCCGAAACATTTCATACGCTATTGATATGCTCCGGAACATTTCATACGCTATTGATATGCTCCGAAACATTTCATACGCTATTGATATGCTCCGGAACATTTCATACGCTATTGATATGCTCCGAAACATTTCATACGCTATTGATATGCTCCGGAACATTTCATACGCTATTGATATGCTCCGGAACATTTCATACGCTATTGATATGCTCCGGAACATTTCATACGCTATTGATATGCTCCGGAACATTTCATACGCTATTGATATGCTCCGAAACATTTCATACGCTATTGATATGCTCCGGAACATTTCATACGCTATTGATATGCTCCGGAACATTTCATACGCTATTGATATGCTCCGAAACATTTCATACGCTATTGATATGCTCCGAAACATTTCATACGCTATTGATATGCTCCGGAACATTTCATACGCTATTGATATGCTCCGGAACATTTCATACGCTATTGATATGCTCCGAAACATTTCATACGCTATTGATATGCTCCGGAACATTTCATACGCTATTGATATGCTCCGAAACATTTCATACGCTATTGATATGCTCCGGAACATTTCATACGCTATTGATATGCTCCGGAACATTTCATACGCTATTGATATGCTCCGAAACATTTCATACGCTATTGATATGCTCCGAAACATTTCATACGCTATTGATATGCTCCGGAACATTTCATACGCTATTGATATGCTCCGGAACATTTCATACGCTATTGATATGCTCCGGAACATTTCATACGCTATTGATATGCTCCGAAACATTTCATACGCTATTGATATGCTCCGAAACATTTCATACGCTATTGATATGCTCCGAAACATTTCATACGCTATTGATATGCTCCGAAACATTTCATACGCTATTGATATGCTCCGGAACATTTCATACGCTATTGATATGCTCCGAAACATGTTATCGATTAATCTGAATTGATACGTTGTGTTAAACGTGTTTTAAAGATTCTTATTTGGAATTTCAGAATGTTGAGTTTAGTTTACAATGATATGAAATTGGTGGAAATGGTTGGCACTTGATTGTATAAATTACTTAGCTTGTGGATTATAAGTGCTGTTAATGTTTTTCTAAGTTGGTTTAGGTTTCATAAGTGTGAATTATCGAGTGATGTGATATATGATTATAAACAGCACAGGTTTTATAGATGTAAATTTGATTGAATGTTTTTCAGTGTCCTCAAATGTTAGTTTGTATCCTGGATTGTTTTGTGATGATGAATTATAATATTATTGATTTTAGACAGGGTCACACCTCCTGAATGGATTAAATTCGGGGGGGCGTGACAATTGGAAGGCATCTTTTTTCAGTAGAGATGTGAGGGGTGCACTGATCTTCCTATAGTCCTTAACAAATTTTCAGTAATAGCCCGTTAGTCCAAGGAACCCATGCAGTAATTTCACGTTTGTAGGTTTCGGCCAGCCTTGCATTGCCTCAATTTTTGTTGCGTCTACCGCCACCCCTTCTTCTGATATAATGTGCCCAAGGTACTCTACTTTTTGCTAGAGAAAGCTGCACTTTGCTTGCTTAACAAAAAGAGTATTCTCCCGAAGGATCGTTAAAACAATCCGTAAATGCTGAAAGTGACTCTCAAGAGAAGGGCTATAAATGAGAATATCATCGAAAAATACCAACACAAATTTGCGAAGAAAGCTCCGAAAAATATCGTTCATGAGACTTTGAAAGGTTGAAGGAGCATTAGTGAGTCCAAAAGGCATTACCAAGAATTCATAATGGCCATCATGTGTGCGGAATGCAGTTTTTGGAATGTCGTCTTCACATACTCGAATTTGGTGGTAACCGGATCGGAGATCTAAATTCGTGAAGACTCAGGCTCCTTTTAATTCATCAAGAAGTTCATCCACCATTGGTATTGGGTACTTGTCCTTGACAGTGATGCCATTTAAAGCTCGGTAGTCGATGCACATCTGCCAAGTTCCGTCCTTCTTGCGTACAAGTAGCACCGGTGAGGAATAGGGGCTACAACTTGGCCAAATCACTCCTGTTTCTAGCATCTCCTTTACTTTCTTTTCAATTTCATCCTTTTGGAGATGAGGATATCGGTACGGTCGAGTGTTTGCTGGTGGCTTGCCCGAAAGGATTGGAATCCGATGGTCATGTTGCCGAGAAGGAGGAAGACCGCGTAGTTCAGCAAAAATGTCAGCAAATTTAGCAAGCAATTGAGCAAGATTTTGATCTTCAATCTCTATTTTCTTCCCCTCTGGTTGCTGCTGGAGATGCATCAAAAAGCCACCATTTACCTTGTGCAAAACTTTCTCCATTCGTTGGGTTGAAACGGTGGTTACGTTGCTTTTGTGCTTCCTGTGTAGGATGATCTGTTTGCCTTTGCAGTAGAATTTCATAATTAATTTGGAAAAGTTTCAAGAGACATCACATAGTGTAGTCAGCCATTCCATAGTCATCAATTGGTAGGAGGAAGAAGTCGATCATAATTTCTTGGTCTTGCAGCAATAGTTTTACCTACGGGCATCTTTGGTCGCACTTTATGATTCTGCCGTCAGCAACCTTTACATCGAACTTGCTGCAACGTTCTATATGTAGTGCCATCCGAGCAGCAACCTTACTATTTAGGAAATTATTAGTGCTGCCCGTGTCGATGAGAACAGTGATCGGTTGTTGTTTGAGAAGGCCTCCAACTTTCATCGTTTGCAGGTTGGAGTAGCCGGTTAATGCGTGTACTGTAACGTCGGTTGGTTGTAGCTTTTCTTCCACATCTTCTTCATTATATTCAAAGCTCTCTTCTGGATGTTCAATGACCTCTTCTTCTACTGGTTCAATCATAAGAAGCCTCACTTTTCTACAGCGATGCTCACGGCTCATCGCAATGCCAACATAACCCCTTCGCAGATCGCTCCCAAAGCTCTTCTCTTGTCAACCTTTTTAGTGCAGGTGCTCGGTTAATAGTAGGGGGGGCTGAGGGCTTTAGTATTGCAGGTCAAGGAGCGATCCTAGTCCTCCGGGCTTCATGGTTCAATCGCTCCTCTTGAAGTCGTGCGAAAGAGATGGCTGCCATAAGCGTGTACGGTTGTCGCGCTTTAACTTCTCCCCGGATCTCCAGCTTCAAGCCCTCAATGAAGGTCCCCAATGGCTGTTTTTCGGACCAATCACAAGTTTTATTAGATAATCTTTCAAACCTGGTTTGGTATTTCTGAATGGTGGAGGTTTGTCGGTTCTTTGCTAGTTGTCTGTCAATGTTCTCGTAATCGGTTGGTCAGAAGCGGATCAATAGTCCTTCTTTGAATTGTCACCATGAGAGGACTTCATGAGTATGTTCAAACCAGTCAAACTACTATATAGCATCCCCTTTAAGATGTATAGCTGCAATTTCCACCATAGATGCGTCCACGGTTTTGTGGTACCGAAAATATCGCTCCACACGCGAGATCCAACCAATCGGGTCTCCTTCTTCCCATCTAGGGAAGTCCACCCTCATGCGTGGATAGTTGAGGTCAGTCATAGAACCTCCCCTCTCTTGGAAGTCATCTCTTCGGGCTTGGTGCGATTGGTTAGAGCTCTCTCCTTGATGTGATTTCTTCGGGCTTAGTGGTCAGCCCAAACTGAGTTCGGTAAAGAGAGTCCAAATCTTATCCTTTATTCGTGACTCAAAGGCTTCAAATTTAGCATTGATTGCCTGTTCAGATGTCATACTATATGCCTCCAAACTGAGATATTAAGATCTCTCTTTTGTTATCGGGTTAAAGACATGTATAGGTTGAGAGAAGTGATGGTCATAAGGGTTGGTGGATTGGTGAATATAGGCTGCGATTTAGGCTTATTTTGTGGCTGTTTTGGGTGCAATTCGAGGGTGTGGTTTGGTGGAGTTTTAGGGCTATGGATGAAAGTTTTAAATCTGTGGTACATGGCAGCAAAGATTTGATAGAAATCAGTGGAAGTGTGCTGCAGAATTGTGTTGTCTTGTAAGAGCATAATTGTCATCGAAGAAACAGTGGTTTCTCGATGAAATTTCCACCAAAAACTTGAGAGATTTGAGGAGGGAATTGACAACAAAATCTCAGTTTATATGATAGCAAAGATGTCCAATTTAATCAAGAAAATTTTGGCAGTATAATAGTAGGAAAATTGGTGCAAGTTGTGATAGAAGAATTCTCATCGAAAAATTTCAGCGGTTTGCGACGAAAATTTGCAGCAACACAAAATCGTTTTTAGAGATGAATTCCTCAATCGATCAATCTTAGATGGAAGCCAAGATGATTTATGAAGTGTATAGGAAATTTTGTTCAAAAAATATTGCAAATAGATCAGTTAAGGCAACAATATGCGGCTGAAATTTTCTATAGCACAAATTTTCAATTGTAGCAGATTGGATGTAAAAGATCAGCGGTTTATATTAAGAATTTTTTGATGAAACAAAAGCGAAATCTACTGTTAGGAAGTGTCAAAGCTATTATAAAAATTTCGTAGAAATTTGGACAGAAAAAATATAGTAGGAAGATCAAACAAACTGTGCTATGCGGTTGGAATTCTGCAATGTATCTTTCGTCGTAGAGATGAAAACTTTGTGACGAAAAGTTTATGCAGCAATAACAATTTTTTTTTATTTTTGAATAAGGATAACTAAATTGCAGCAACAGTAAGGTATGAAACCAGAACCTGTTGCAATTCGCGGCGAGATCAAAGAATGATTCGCGATGGTGGAGATGACGGTGGAATTTGGCGACGATCTTTTAAGCAATTGTGGGAATTGCTTTGGGCGGCTGTGGAGAGATGATTGATGGTTGTGGAAGGGCAATAAGATGCCAAGAACACTGCTCTGATACCAAGTGATAGAACCCTTGTAGATTCTAAGCTTGGGGTTGATCTCTTTAGGGGATCGGCCTCTTGGAACTCTATAGGGGTGTTAGAACCCTTGTAGATTCTAAGCTTAGGGTTAATCTCTTTAGGGGATCGGCCTCTTGGAACTCTATAGGGGTGTTAGAACCCTTGCAGATTCTAAGCTTAGGGTTAATCTCTTTAGGGGATCGGCCTCCTGAAACTCTATAGGGGTCCTTTCCTCCAAGTTGCTGTTCAAAAGCTGCAGAAAATATTCATCTATTGGCTATCAAAAGAGGATGAATACATGACTATTTATAGGGTTTCTAAACCCTAACTCCTAATAGGACTCCTACTCAAGACTCTTACTCAAGTAAGACTTCTACTCAAGACTCCTAGTAGGACTCCTACTCAAGACTCATATTTCTTTACAACTCCTAATTCTTCTTTAAGAAATAACCTCTAAACCCTAGCAAGCCTCTTCACCTCTTTAATAAGGGTCGGCTTAGGTAGGTTTTACATAAATGCCCCTATCAATTAGGACTCTCCTAGCTAGTGTCCTAACAAACCCACCCTCTTTAAATCAGCCTTGTCCTCGAGGCTGACGATCATGAATTTTGAGAATTTGATCTTCAAGTCGTCATAGTTCTCCCAAGTGGCATCTTTTATTGGTAGGTTCACCCACTGTATTAGCACTTCAGTAGTGGGTCGTCGTCGTCGAGTCACTATCCGTTGATCAATAATGACACTTGGCTGGGTCTGGAGTTCTCTGATAGAACCCTTGCAGATTCTAAGGTCTCTGATAGAACCCTTGCAGATTCTAAGCTTAGGGTTGATCTCTTTAGGGGATCGGCCTCCTGGAACTCTATAGGGGTTCCTTCCTCCAAGTTGCTGCTCAAAGGCTGCAGAAAAGATTCATCTATTGCCTATTGAAAGAAGAGGAATACATAGCTATTTATAGGGCTTCTAAACCCTAACTCATAATAGGACTCCTACTCAAGACTCCTACTTCTAACCAACTCCTAATAGGACTCCTACTCAAGACTCTTATTCCTTTACAACTCCTAATTCTTCTCTAAGAAATAACTTCCAAACCCTAGCCGGCCTCTTCACCTCTTTAATAAGGGTCGGCTTAGGTAGGTTTTACATGATTACCCCTATCAATTAGGAATCTCCTAGCTAGAGTCCTAACAGACCCGCCCTCTTCAAATCAGCCTTGTCCTCGAGGCTGACGATTCATGAATTTGGGAATTTGATCTTCAAGTCGTCATAGTTCTCCCAAGTGGCATCTTCTGTTGGTAGGTTCACCTACTGTTTTAGCACTTCAGTAGTGGGTCGTCGTCGTCGAGTCACGATCCATTGATCAATAATGACGCTTGGTTGGGTCTGGAGTTCTCCTTGAGTAGTCATATTTGGTGGGTGGCTTTGGGTTGTCTCCAAGCACCTATTTACAACTTTCGTCTGACTGTCGATTTGTGGGTGATATTGCATACTCCTTTTCATTTTAGTACCCTGCATATGGAATAACTTTATCCAAAATCTGCTCGTGAAGATGCAAGTAGAATTTGTCATAAGCACAATGCATCCTTTATAGTGTAAATCTTTTGAGTCCCAATTGTAATAAGCCATAGAGCTTGATGCTTCTTCTAATTTTTTTATGATCTTACTGGTCTCTGGATCATCCTGCCATTCCATCTTAATATCCTCAAGGAAGTCACTGGTTGGAAGTGAAACGGCCAAAAATTTAGCTTGCTCGGGTAGTTGTGAAAGCGCATCTACAACAACATTCTCTTTCCCTTTTTTGTAAGTTATTTCATAATCAAATCTAAGAAGTTTTGTTACCCATTTTTGCTGCTCAGGAGATGATATCTTTTGCTCCAAAAAGTACTTGAGGCTTTTATGGTTAGTTTTAATTTGAAATCGTCGACCGATCAAGTAGGGTCTCCACCTCGTTGCTGCGCGCACAATGGCGAGCATCTCCTTATTATATGTTGATGGGAGGGAGATAATGCCTTGCTAGTGTATGCGAGTGGTCGACCATCTTGCATGAGAATGGCTCCAATTCTGACTCCAGATGCATTAACCTCAAAAGTTTGTCGAAGGCAGCGGAGGTTTTGACTGACCATTGGAAGATATCTTTTTTCAGTAAGTAAATAAGTGGTGCACTGATCTTTCCATCGTTTTTCATAAACTTGCGATTGTAGCCTATTAAATCGAGAAAGCCACGTAGCAATTTTATGTTCCTCGAGGTCGGCTAATTCTGCATTGATCCAATTTTGGAGGGGTCCACTACCACACCTTCCTCGGATATGATATGCCCAAGATATTCCACCCTTTGGTGAAGAAAGCAAAAATTCATAATGGCTGTTGTGTGTTCGAAAGGTGATTTTTCGGTATGTCTTCTTTGCACACTCATATTTGATGATACCCGGATCGAAGGTCCAGCTTTGTGAAGACTTGTGCTCAATTTCATCTAGCAATTCATCTGCTATTGGAATAGGATATTTGTCCTTGATGGTTATGCCATTGAGGGCTCGGTAATCAATACACATTCGCCATGTTTCATCCTTCTTTCGTACAAAGAGCACCAGTGAAAAGTAGGAGCTGTAACTTGGCCGAATAACTCCTGTTTCGGGCATCTCTTTTACAATCCTTTCTATTTCATCCTTCTGCAGATATGAATGTTGATATAGCCAAGTATTTGCAAGAGGTTTGCCCAGAAGAATCGGTATACAATGATCATGCCGATGGGCAAGAGGTAGGTTGCGCGGTTCGTCAAATATATCTGAAAATTCAGCAAGCAAAGGAAGTAGGTTTGGATCTTCAAATTCTATTAGCTCTCCCTTAGTTTGCTGCTCAAGTTGTACCAAAAAGCCACTGCATGCTTTATGCAAAACATTCTCCATTTGTTGTGTGCAAATCGTCATTACGTCGCCCCCACGTTTCCCGTGTAGAATCACCTGTTTCCCTTTACTGTAAAATCTCAAAATTAGTTTTATAAAATTCCAAAAAACATTACTGTTAACCATTTAATTTTGAGCATAGCCTCATGATCATCAAGAGGAAGGAGGAAGAAATCTGCAATTATCTTTTGTTCCTGCGGTAATAGTTTCTCCCGCGGGCGCCTACGATCACACTTTAAAATCCATTCGTCGGTGAACGTGATGTCAAACCTGCTGTAATACTCAATAGGTAAGGCCATCCGGACAACAACTTTACTATCTAGGAAGTTATTAGTGATGCCTATGTCGATGAGAACAGTAATCGATTGTTGTTTGAGAAGGCCTTCAACTTTCATCGTTTGCGGGTTTGAGTAGCCGGTTAGTGCATGTACCATAACTTCGACCGGTTGTGGCTCTTCTTCTGCATCTTCTTCTTTATTATCAAGGCTCTCTTCTTGATGTTCAATGACCTTTTCTTCTATTGGTTTAATCATAAGAAGTATCCCTTTTCTACAGTGATGCTCGTGGCTCCATGGCTCGTCACGGTGCCAACATAACTCCTTTGTAGATTGCTCTTGAAATTCTTCTTTTTTCATCAATTTTGGTGCAGGGACTCGGTTGATAGTAGGGGGGGCTGAGAGCTTCTGCATTGTAGGTTGAGAAGCGATCCTAGTCCTCCAAGATTCATGGTTCAATCGCTTCTCTTGATGTCGTGCGAAAGAGATGGCTGCCATAAGCGTGTACGGTTGTCGTGCTTTAACTTCTCCCCGGATCTCTGGCTTTAAGCCCTCAATGAAGGTCCCCAATAGCTATTTTTGAGACCAATCACAAGTTTGATTAGATAACCTTTCAAACCTAGTTTGGTATTCCTGAATGGTAGAGGTTTATCAGATCTTTGCTAGTTGTTCGTCAATATTCTCGTAATCGGTTGGTCCGAAGCGAATCAATAGTCCTTCTTTGAATTGTCGACAAGAGAGGATTCCATGAGTATATTTAAACCAGTCAAACCACTGTATGGCATCCCTTTCAAGATGTATAGCTGTAATTTCCACCATAGATGCATCCGCAGTTTTGTGGTACCGAAAATATCGCTCCGCGCATGAGATCCAACCAATCGGGTCTCCTTCTTCCCATCTAGGGAAGTCCACCCTCATGTGTGGATAGTTGGGATCAATCATAGAACCTCCCCTCCCTTGGAAGTCATCTCTTCGGGCTTGGTACGATTGGGCAGAGCTCTCTCCTTGATGTGATTTCTTCGGGCTTGGTGGTCGGCCCAATCTGAGTTCGGTAAAGAGCGTCTGAATCTTATCCTCCATTTGTACCTCGAACGCTTCGAATTTAGCATTGATTACCATCTCAGATGCCATAGTACATGCCTCCAAATCTATGATGTTAAGATCTCTTTTTTGTTGTCAGGTTAAAGGCATGTATAGGTTGAGAAGAGTGGTGGTCGAAAGGGTTGGTGGATTGGTGGATGTAGGCTACGGTTTAGGCTTGTTTGGCCGTTTTGGGTATAGTTTGAGGGTGTGGTTTAGTGGAATTTTAGGGCTGTGGATGAAAGTTTTAGATCTGTGGTAGATGGCAGCAAAGGTTTGATAGAAATTAGTGGAAGTTTGCTGCAGAATTGTGTTGTCTTGTAAGAGCATAATTGTCGTCGAAAAAACAGCGGTTTCTCAACAAAATTTCCACAAAAAACTTGAGAGATTTGAGGAGGGAATTGATAGCAAAATCTCAGTGTATATGATAGTAAATATGTCCAATTTAATCAAGAAAATTTTGGCAGTATAACAGCAAAGAAATTGGTGCAAGTTGCAATAGTAGAATTCTCGTCGAAAAATTTCAGCGGTTTGCGACGAAAATTTACAGCAACACAAAATCGTTTTTAGAGGTGAATTCCTTAATAGATCAATCTTAGATGGAAGCTAAGATGATCTATGAAATATATAAGAAATTTTATTCAAAAAGATTGCAAATAGATCGGTTAAGGCAACAATATGCTGCTGAAATTTTCTACAGCACAGATTTTCAAGTGTCACAGATTGGATGTAAAATATCAGTAGTTTATATTGAGAATTTTTCGATGAAACTAAAGTGAAATCCACTGTTAGGAAGTGTCAAAGCTATCATAAAAATTTCATAGAGATTTGGACAGAAAAATGTAGTAGCAAGATTAAACAATTTATACTATGCAGCTGGAATTTCACAGTGCAGATTTTCAAGTATAGCAGTTTAGACGTAAAAGATTAATGGTTTATATTAAGAATTTTTTGACAAAACCAAAGGGAAATCTGCTATTATGATGTGTTAAAGTTGTCATAAAACTTTTGTAGATATTTGGATAGAAAAAATGCAATAGCAAGATCAAACAAACTGTGTTGTGCGGCTGAAATTTTACAGTGCAGATTTTCAAATACAGCAGATTAGATGTAAAAGATCAATGGTTTATATTGAGAATTTTTGATAAAACCAAAGGGAAATCTACTGTTAGGAAGTGTCAAATCTGTCATAAAAATTTCGTAGAGATTTGGATAGAAAAAACATAGTAGTAAGATCAAATAGGTTGTGTTATGCGGGTAGAATTCTGCAATGTATCTTTCATCGTAGAGATGAAAACTTTGCGACGAAAAGTTTATTCAGCAATATAGGAACAAATTTTTTTTTTGGATTTTTGAATAAGGATAACTAAATTGCAGCAGCAGTAAGGTACGAAACCAGAACCTGTTGCAATTCACGGGGAGATCAAAGAATGATCCGTGGTGGTGGAGATGACGGTGGAATTTGGCGACGATCTTTTAAGCAATTGTGGGAATTGCTTTGGGTGGCTGTGGAAGGGATGATGGATGGCTGTGGAAGGGCAGCGAGATGCCAAGAACGCTGCTCTGATACCAAGTGTTAGAACCCTTGCAGATTCTAAGCTTGGGGTTGATCTCTTTAGGGGATCGGCCTCCTGGAACTCTATAGGGGTTCCTTCCTCTAAGTTGCTGCTCAAAGGCTGCAGAAAAGATTCATCTATTGCCTATTGAAAGAAGAGGAATACATAGCTATTTATAGGGCTTCTAAACCCTAACTCATAATAGGACTCCTACTCAAGACTCCTACTTCTAACCAACTCCTAATAGGACTCCTACTCAAGACTCTTATTCCTTTACAACTCCTAATTCTTCTCTAAGAAATAACCTCCAAACCCTAGCCGACCTCTTCACCTCTTTAATAAGGGTCGGCTTAGGTAGGTTTTACATGATTACCCCTATCAATTAGGACTCTCCTAACTAGAGTCCTAACATTCTCCTTGACTAGTCATATTTGGTGGGTGGCTTTGGGCTGTCTTCAAGCACCTATTTACAACTTTCGTCTGGCTGCCAGTTTGTGGGTGATATGTCATACTCATTTTCAATTTAGTACCCTACATATGGAATAACTTTGTCCAAAATCTGCTTATGAATATGCAAGTAGAATTTGTCATAAGCACAATGCGTCCTTTATAGTGTAATTCTTTTGAGTCCCAATTGTAATGAGCCACGGAGCTTGATGCTTCTTCCAATTTTTTTATGATCTTACTGTTCTCTAGATCTTTCTGCTATTTCATCTTAATATCCTTAAGGAAGTCACTGGTCAGAAGCGAAACGGCCGAAAGTTCAGCTTGCTCGATTAGCTGCGAAAGCGCATCTGCAATAACATTCTCTTTCCCCTTTTTGTAAGTTATTTCATAATCAAATCTAAGAAGTTTTGTTACCCATTTTTGCTGCTCAGGGGATGATATCTTTTGCTCCAAAAAGTACTTGAGGCTTTTATAGTTGGTTTTAATTTGTAATCGTCGACCGATCAAGTAGGGTCTCCACCTCGTTGCTGCACGCACAATGGTGAGCATCTCCTTATCATATGTTGACATATTTTGATGGAAGGGAGATAATGTCATGCTAGTATATGCGAGTGGTCGATCATCTTGCATGAGAATGGCTCCAATTCCGACACCAGATGAATTGACCTCAATAATGAAGGGTTTATTAAAATTTGGTAGTGCTAGCACCAGCGTCGTTGTCATGGCTACCTTAAGTTTGTTGAAGGCAGTGAAAGCTTTGTCCAACATTGGATGACATCTTTTTTTAGTAAGGAAGTAAGTGGTGCATTGATCTTTCCATAGTTTTTCACGAACTTGCGGTAGTAGCCTGTTAAACCCAGAAAGCCATGTAGCAATTTTATGTTCCTCGAGGTCGGCCAGTTCTGCATTGCTTTTATTTTGGAGGGGTCTACTGCCACATTTTCCTCTGATATGATATGCCCAAGATATTCTACCTTTTGGCAAAAATTCATAGTGGCCATTGTGTGTTCGAAAGGTGGTTTTCGGTATGTCTTCTTTGCACACTCATATTCGATGATACCTGGATCAAAGGTCCAGCTCTGTGAAGATTTGTGCTCTTTTCATCTAGCAATTCATCTGCTGTTGGAATAGGGTATTTATCCTTGATGGTTATGCCATTGAGGGTTTGGTAATCAATACACATTCGCCATGTTTCGTCCTTCTTTCGTACGAAGAGCACCGGTGAAAAGTAGGGGCTGCAACTTGGCCGAATAACTCATATTTCGGGCATCTCTTTTACAATCCTTTCTATTTCATCCTTCTGCAGATATAAATGTTGATATAGCCAAGTATTTGCAGGAGGTTTGCCCAGAAAAATCGGTATACAATGATCATGCCGATGGGCAAGAGGTAGGTTACGTTGTTCATCAAATATATCTGAAAATTTAGCAAGCAAAGGAAGTAGGTTCGGATCTTTAAATTCTATTGGCTCTTCCTTAGTTTCCCGTGTAGAATTGCCTGTTTCCCTTTACTGTAAAATCTCAAAATTAGTTTCATAAAATTACAGGAAACATTACCTAATGTTGTCAACCATTTAATTTTGAGCATAGCCTCATGATCATCAAGAGGAAGGAGGAAGAAATCTGCAATTATCTCTTGTTCCTGCGGTAATAGTTTCTCCCGCGGGCGTCTACGATCACACTTCAAAATCCGTCCGTCGGTGAACTTGACGTCAAACCTGCTATAATACTCGATAGGTAAGGTCATCCAAACAGCAACTTCACTATCTAGGAAGTTATTGGTGATGCCCGTGTCGATGAGAACAATGATCGATTATTGTTTGAGAAGGCCTTCAACTTTCATCGTTTGTGGGTTTGAGTAGCCAGCTAGTGCATGCACCAACTTCGGTCGGTTATGGCTCTTCTTTTGCATCTTCTTCTTTATTATCAAGGCTCTCTTCTTCATGTTCAATGACCTCTTCTTCTACTGGTTTAATCATAAGAAGTCTCCCTTTTCTACAGTGATGCTCGTGGCTCCACGATTCGTCGCGGTGCCAACATAACTCCTTCGTAGATCGCTTCTGAAGCTCTTCTCTTGTCATCATTTTTGGTGTAGGGACTCGGTTGATAGTAGCGGGGGCTAAGGGCTTCTGCATTGTAGGTCGAGAAGCGATCCTAGTCCTCTGAGCTTCATGGTTCAATCACTCCTCTTGATGTCGTGAGAAAGATATGGCTGCCATAAGCATGTATGGTTGTCGTGCTTTAACTTCTCCTCGTATCTCCAGCTTCAAGCCCTCAATGAAGGTCCCCAATAGCTGTTTTTGAGACTAATCACAAGTTTGATTAGATAACCTTTCAAACCTAGTTTGGTACTCCTGAACGGTAGAGGTTTGTCGGATCTTTGCTAGTTGTTCGTCAATGTTCTCGTAATTGGTTGGTCCGAAGCGGATCAATAGTCCTTCTTTGAACTGTCACCATGAGAGAACTCCATGAGTATATTTAAACCAGTCAAACCACTGTATGTCATCCCCTTCAAGATGTATAGCTGTAATTTCCACCATAGATGCATCCGTAGTTTTATGATACCAAAAATATCGCTACGTGCACGAGATCCAACCAATCGGGTCTCTTTCTTCCCATCTAGGGAAGTCTACCCTCATGCGTGGATAGTTGGGGTCGGTCATAAAGGCTCCCCTCTCTTGGAAGTCATCTCTTCGGGCTTGGTGCGAGTGGTTAGAGCTCTCTCCTTGATGTGATTTTTTCATGCTTGGTGGTCGGCCCAAACTGAGTTCGGTAAGGAAAATTTAAATCTTATCCTCCATTCGCGCTTCCAAGGCTTCAAATTTAGCATTGATTACCTCCTTAGATGCCATAGTATATGCCTCTAAATCTGTGATGTTAAGATATCTCTTTTGTTGTCGGGTTAAAGGCAAGTATAGGTTGAGAGAAGTGATGGTCAAAAGGGTTGGTGGATTGGTGGATGTAGGCTATGGTTTAGGCTTGTTTTGAGGCTGTTTTGGGTGTAGTTTGAGGGTGTGGTTTGGTGAAGTTTTAGAGCTGTGGATGAAAGTTTTAGATCTGTGGTAGATGGCAGTAAAGGTTTGATAGAAATCAGTGGAAGTTTGCTATAGAATTATGTTGTCTTGTAAGAGCAGAATTGTCGTCGAAGAAACAACGATTTCTCGACGAAATTTTCACCAAAAACTTGAGAGATTTGAGGAGGGAATTGATAGCAAAATCTTAGTTTATATGATAGGAAAGATGTCCAACTTAATCAAGAAAATTTTGGCAGTATAATAGCAAGGAAATTGGTGCAAGTTGTGATAGCAGAATTCTCATCGAAAAATTTCAGCGGTTTGTGATAAAAATTTGCAGCAACACAAAATCATTTTTAGAGATGAATTCCTCAATTGATCAATCTTAGATGGAAGCCAAGATGATTTATGAAGTGTATAAGAAATTTCGTTCAAAAAAGATTACAAATAGATCAGTTAAGGCAACAATATGCGGTTGAAATTTTCTGCAGTATAGATTTTCAATTGTAGCAGATTGGACGTAAAAGATCAATGGTTTATATTGAGAATTTTTTGATGAAACAAAAGGGATATCTATTGTTAGGAAGTGTCAAAGCTATTATAAAAATTTCGTAGAGATTTGGATAGAAAAAAATATAGTAGCAAGATCAAACAAACTGTGCTATGCAGTTGGAATTTTACAGTGCAGATTTTCAAGTATAGCAGATTTAGACGTAAAAGATCAATGGTTTATATTGAGAATTTTTTAACAAATCCAAAGGGAAATCTGCTGTTAGGAAGTTTCAAAGTTGTCATAAAAATTTCATAGAAATTTGGATAGAAAAAATACAGTAGCAAGATCAAACAGACTGTGCTATGCGGTTGGAATTCTGCAATGTATCTTTCGTCGTAAAGATGAAAACTTTGCGATGAAAAGTTTATGCAGCAATATAGGAATAATATTTTTTTTTTGAATAAGGATAACTAAATTGCAGCAGCAGTAAGGTATGAAACCAGAACCTATTGCAATTCACGGGGAGATCAAAGAATGATCCGCGGTGGTGGAGATGACGGTGGAATTTGACGACGATCTTTTAAGCAATTGTGGGAATTGCTTTGGGCGGTTGTGGAAGGGATGATGGATGGCTGTGGAAGGGCAGCGAGATGCCAAGAACGCTGCTCTGATACCAAGTGTTAGAACCCTTGCAGATTCTAATCTTGGGGTTAATCTCTTTAGAGGATTTGGCCTCCTGGAACTTTATAGGGGTCCCTTCCTCCAAGTTGCTGCTCAAAGGCTGCAGAAAATATTCATTTATTGCCTATCAAAAGAGGATGAATACATAACTATTTATAGGGTTTCTAAACCCTAACTCCTAATAGGACTCCTACTCAAGACTCTTACTCAAGTAAGACTTCTACTCAAGACTCCTAGTAGGACTTCTACTCAAGACTCCTATTCTTTTACAACTCCTAATTCTTCTTTAAGAAATAACCTCCAAACCCTAGCCGGCCTCTTTACCTCTTTAATAAGGGTCGGTTTAGGTAGGTTTTACATGAATGCCCCTATCAATTAGGACTCTCCTAGCTAGAGTCCTAATAAGGGGTTCCTTCCTCCAAGTTGCTGCTCAAAGGCTGTAGAAAATATTCATCTATTGCTTGTGAAAAGAGGAGGAATATATGGCTATTTATAGGGTTTCTAAACCCTAACTCCTAATAGGACTCCTACTTCTAACTAACTCATAATAGGACTCCTACTCAAGACTCCTACTTTTAACCAACTCCTAGTTCTTCTCTAAGAATTAACCACCATACCTTAGCTGGCCTGTTTATCTCTTTATCAGGGGTCGGTTTAGGTAGGTTTTACATGAAAGTCCCTCTCAATTAGGACTCTCCTAGTTAGAGTTCTAATAGAATGCAGGGGTTGATTCACTAGAGAACTATCGACCCATATCTTTATGTAACTTTATTTACAAGATCATCTCCAAAGTATTAGCAGATAGATTGTAAAAGGTAATACACAAGATAATTAGTCCAAATCAGGCTGCTTTCATCAAAGGGAGAAGTATACATCATAATATTCTACTGGCTAATGACTTGGTCAAGGATCTGTACTCAAAAGCAAGAGGGACAAAAATCTGTTTTAAAGCTGATCTACGAAAAGCCTTTGACTCAGTTAATAGAAACTTTATCTATAAAATACTCTTCGGTATGAACTTCCCTCAGCAATGGGTTAATTGGATTCAATGTTGATTAGAAACTCCAAAGTTTTCAATACTCTTCAACGGCTCACCTATTGGTTTTTTTGGGAGCAAGAATGGCATCCGACAAGGCAATCCACTCTCTCCATATCTCTTTACAACATTTCAGAGAAAAATGGATAACTGCTTTAAGGGAACAGAGCAATTCATCACATTATATATTGATGATATCTTGGTATTTTCAGAAAACGAAGGAGACCACGCAAAACACCTATCCATAATGCTGGAGATATGCCAGAAGAATGGGCTTGTATTAAGCCCAACAAAAATGAAGATAGCAGCCCAAGAAATTGAATTCCTAGGGGTAGTATTGGGAAATTCAAAAATAAAACTGCAGCCCCACGTAATCAAGAAGATCATGGAATTTAATGAAGAAGACCTGACCACCAAGAGAGGCCTCAGATCATGGTTAGGAATTCTTAACTACACCAGAAGTTATATCCCTAACCTTGGAAAACTATTAGGACCACTATATTCAAAAACAAGTCCTACGGGAGAAAAGAGAATGAATGAACAGGATTAGAAGCTGATAAGGGAAATTAAGGAAAAAATCAGAAACCTCCCAGACCTAGAAGTCCCCCCCGAAATTTGCTACATAATACTTGAAGTAGATGGATGCATGGAAGGATGGGGAGGGGTTTGCAAGTGGAAGAAAATGAAAAATGATCCTAGGAACACGGAAAAGGTCTGTGCATATGCAAGTGGCAAGTTCAGCCCTATCAAATCCACAATTGATGCAGAAATCCATGCAGTCATGAAGACCCTAGAAGCCCTAAAAATATACTTCCTTGACAAGAGGGAGATTCTTATCAGAACGGACTGCCAGGCCATAATAAGCTTCTTCAATAAATCAGCCCAGAATAAACCATCAAGAGTTAGATGGATGGCCTTTGTAGACTATATCACTGGAAGCGGCCCAGAAATCCACTTCGAACATATTGAAGGGGTTAGTAACATTCTCGCTGACTCCTTATCTCGCCTAATAAATATCTGTGTCCATACAGAATGGCCGGACAAGCAACTACTATTGATTACGGGAGCGGTTCAAGAAGTCCAGGAGAAACCAAACCCAAAAGCCCAGGCCTACCTAAGACAGATAATCAAGGAGATAACCTTCTCACCCAGTACAGGACAGAGCTCACAGAACTCAGAAAAAGAATGCGAGGAAAAGGCCGCATCCCACTCAGCGAGGAGGGAACCACAGAAAGAAAACTCCACCAGATTCAAGAAGAGGCCGCCCGACAAGCCTGCAGGACACTACAGCAATACCGGGACATCCATCACCTCAAAACAGAAGAATACAGAAGGAGTGCCGGAAAGGACAACTGGTATAAGTACTGGTTGCCAGCTATCATATAGCAGCAGGAATAGCTGGAAAGTGCCCTAGCACTCACCAAAGATTCCGCACAAAGGACTCCCAGCTTTAGCATTTAGAGGACGAAAGCTGGAACGCACTGAAGTCATTACTTAGCAACATAAGGAACAATTTGGACTGAGCCCCGGGGAGCCATCCAAAAGATTCCTGGTTTTAAAATAACAAGGGGCGCCCCTGGTTTTGAGCCCTTGGTTTTTAGAAAACGGGTAACAATAGTTGACTCAGAGGAGGATGAGGGGGCCCATTGTAACATCCCTCATAAAAATAATAAATAATAAATAAAAAATGCTTATATAGTACTTTAATAGTTCAGTTTATTATATCAATATTAAATTATATGGAGAACTTGTGGCATTAGCAAGGATGAGTCACTTGCACTTATTCTAAAGTTGACACCTAAACCTCCATGCATGTTTGCCACCTCACTATTTTAGCATGAGCCAAACCTAAGTAATTTAAGGCACAACTAAGGGAAACTTTGCAGCTAACGTAACTTGAGAAGAGGAGAAGGAATTGAAGGCGAAGAGAAGGAGAAAGAATTGAAGAAGAAGAAGTTTTATCTTAGCTTAAGGCTTTGCATTCAATTCCCCCACATTTGGAAATCAAAACTTTTTAAGGCAAGGGTTCTAACCCAATCCAATAGAATCCTAATCTCTGTTTTCTTTTCAATTCTACAAAATTTTGAAAGATTTCAGCTGAGAACCAAACATTCCTTTCGTTTTGATACAAAGTCATGAATCTGTAATTTTTCGGTAATCTGACCTCCATGCATTGTTTTGGTCCTAACATTTTGTACTAAACTCTGATTTAGGCAAAAACTGTTCCGTTTGAAATTAGACTCGAAGACCTTTATTTTGATACCTAGATTGAATGATTTGGAGTCGAAATACCTAATATGACTTCTATTGCAATTAACCCTGTAGATTCTACAAAATAGGGACTGTAATTTTGGATCTTCTATTACTAAATTGCTTATAACTCTCTAGTGAAAATTCTGAATTATGAAAAACTTAATTCTTTGCAAACTAAATTCGCACATCTTTCTTTTGACACCTAGTTTGGAAATTTTTAAGTACGTTTGCCTTCTGAAACATCTGTTTAAATTGATGCTATCTATTCTGCAAAACAGAGATGATCAATTCTGACCTTCTATTACTAAATTGCTCATAACTCTCTAGTGAAAATTCTGAATTATGCAAAACTTAATTCTTTGTGAATTAGATTCGCATATCTTTCTTTTGACACCTATTTTTAGTGAATTGGAGCATGCTTGGTCACCCAAACAAATCAGGAAATGTATCATTCGAATTCTGCCAGAATTGAAAACTTTGTTGAATTTTGCCTATTCGAGTCTCATTCTGTTGGAAGTTTGATTTCTATTAAATTCTTTTGCAGTCCTTTAAAAATTCTTGTATTATTCATCCTGAAAATGTTGTATGTCTGAAATTTATTATGTAATGTTTTGTTGGCATTTCCTTGTTTGATAAAGGCACATGCATATTTTCGTTGTTTCCGCATGTGCTTCCGATATATGCCAATGTCATTGTTCATGCTACCTTTTTGTACTTTGGTGTCTTGTGGGATATTGTGAACCTTTGCCAGAAATGGTAAAGGGAGTTATGCATTGAGCCCGCGATGCTCTGCCGGCCCCATTGACTTCACTCAGACGTGGGTGGATGGAGCTCCCAGACGTGGGAGACTTATGCTTGGTGGTCATCCTGAAATGGATGAATCACATTATGTATGTGGTCCCACAGCGCCCTCTATGTTTTTGATATGATATCCAAAGCTTTGCTTATGAGTTTATATTTATGCTTTGGATAAAAATGGAATGCCTAAAAAATGACATACAAGCTTGTATTTACTATTCAGTTCACTTGTTATACTTTGGAGTGTTTCGTATGTCATTGTTATGCTCTCAAACACTCTTACGCCTTTGATATACACTTAAATGCTTCAGGTGCCATTTGATACATGCCTAAATGCTTATTTTGCTAATGAAATGCTCCAATTTCCTTTCTCGTATTGTTATGTCTAACGCTTGTTTTCAAATGAGGAAACCCTTTGTGATTTTTATACCAAATAAGATGATTTCAAATGAACAATTGTATTTCTGCTTTTGTTATCTTGATACTAAGCCTGCTTGAACTTCTCCTATCGCCATGGATATGTTAGTCGCTTGCTGAGCTCTTCATGCTCACCCCGTTGCTATATAAATTTTTCAGGGTAGCTTGTCACGCACTGAAAAGCTAGAATTGGGTTGAAGCACTGAAAGGCTAGAAAATTTTGGACTAATCTTTGTTGGTTGATAGGTTTTTGTTGTATAGTATACTTTACTTCTGATGTAATGTTAAGGATATATTGATACTTATGTGTTGTAAAAGTTTAAAGGACTACTCATGTTTATGGAATGATAAGCTTACGTTGTATAAGTATATGAACTCATGGTGAATAATATTCTTGTGATGGTATATATTTCTACGAATATGGATTTGTGTTGTGATTGATGTTTAGTTGAGTTACCTTTGGATTTTATGAATCTCTAAGTGAAGTGGAGTATGATTTATGAAACGTACAGATTTATGAATTGTGAATATTGATTTGAATGGTTCTTAGTATTCTCAAATGTTAGATTGGATCCTGGATTGATATGTGATGATGAATTATAATATTATTGATTTTAGACAGGGTCAAACCTCCTGAATGGATTAAATTCGGGGGGCATGACACCCATAACCCCTAGATCCTCTTTTATCAGTCTCTATAAATGCCCAGATGCAAACTCTTGTAGGGCATCAGTCGACCACTGAAGCTCTACTTGAGTTTAGATGTTTATAAGCTTCTCAGTTCATCTGTAAGCCTTCTTCACTTTCTCTAGTTCTTTGTGTATACTATTTCTTACATTTGTCCATAAGTTATCATTTGTGTCTCAGTTCATCTGTAAGCCTTCTTCCCTAGTTCTATGTGGTCCCAGATACCATGATGACTATAAGCGACTTCTTCCGAAACATCCAACTCTCCATTCTTACAAGGGGATATGACACATGGCAAAATGGAGAGACAAACCTGCTAATTACCCACGGAATGGTGGGGCGACTTTCAAATACCTCGAATGTCGCCTTTGCATATGAAATTTCAAAGGTGGTGGATTATCTCATAAGCCATGGAGTACGAGCGCTACCAGGAAGGAGATATTCCACAGCAGACATACAAGGAAGAGACTGGGTTATCAGACCAACCCAGGTATCAATACCAATGCGGCCATCAGAAATCAGGAGCAGGAACCTACTGGACGGAAGGATTTCCATCAGCTTTAGCAACTACAAAGTTGCACCAACCTCAAGCCGAATAAACTACAACGCTGAAGATGAAGAAAATTTCAGCGACGAAGAAGAAATCTGAAACCACACAATAGCCGTCATCCTGCAAGAATCTGAGGATGAAGATGAGGTTGAAGAATTACATAATAACCTGAATTTCCATTTTCAGGATATTTACAAAGGGGGAGAGAAGGAGGAGTACAACATGCCGTACCCTCAAAAGCACAAGGAGGAAATAATAGCAGTTGGATTAGAAGAAGAATGGAAAATAGAATACCCGCAATTGGCAAAACTTTTCCAGCAAATCTATTCATCATCTGCAATATCAAATTACAGACCACCAGCTGATTCCACAATGGGTCCAGCTAATTACCCCCCTGTAGTAAACATTGAACCCTCAACAAGCTAGAGTCCAACATTCGAAGGTGGCTACACAAGACAGCCAAGGTTCAGATCAAAGGACTCCTCGGAGGCCTGGAACCTGCCATCCGCCTTCCAACAACAGGGAGCAATGTTCATAATCCCTACGCAATTAGGGATGTTTAAGGAAGTATTTATGAGGTGGGAGTCCATCACTAAAAACCTGGTATCACTACAGGGATTCACGGACCCCCAGTCCAAAATGGAATTCATTGAAAATCTACTGGGAGAATCGGAGAAGCTGGCCTGGATACAATGGCGCATGGCGTACCCAGATGAATACCAGCTATTACTTGCTAACGCTAACGGAGCAAGAGGTACCCAAAACATACTCTCCCAGCTAAGAACAATATTCATTTTAGAAGATCCATTTCAGGGAACGACAGGCGCCCAAGAGGAAGCTTACAGGGACCTAGAAAGACTCTCCTGCAGCAACCTGAAAAACATCATCCAATTCTTAAATGACTATATGAGGCTGGCATCAAATACGGGAAGGCTATTTACCAGCCCAGAGTTATCAGAAAAACTATGGTCAAAAATGCCGGGAGAACTAGGAAAAAGAATCAAGGAAGCATTTGAAGCAAAATACCTATCCCAGGAAGCAGAGTGCAAAGATGCAGCATTTAAAAGAGCACTCAAGGATCTATCCTTCTGCAGTGAAATACCTATCCCAGGGTATTATAACAAGCCCGAAAGAAAATACGGGGTAAGAAGGTCAACCACCTACAGGGGAAAACTGTCACGACCCGGGTCTGATGAGCTAACTGGCCAATGACTCCATTTTGGTCCTTCAACCACGGACCAAAATGCTTAAGCGGGAGTTAATGTAGTATACTCATCATGCCCATATAAGCCAATGATACTTATTGCCCACTTCCGATGCGGGACTAAGTGGACTAAGTGGGGGTGTTACACTTTCCCCCACCCAAATTAGCTTGACGTCCTCGTCAAGGCCCAACCCAGATCGAACCCTAGCACTGTGCATGTGAGGTTTAACCCAGTGGTGGCTCCACGCCGTGACGAGTTCTCTGACTCCATCCATAGGTAGCCCTTTCTCACTCGAGCCCTCTCACCCTGCCCAATTGCTAGGTCAGCTCTGATACCAAATGTCACGACCCGGGTCTGATGAGCTAACTGGCCAATGACTATAGGATGCAACTTTATAAGAGCCATGCAAGGCGGGGTAAGAATTGAAGGTAACACTGTAACCTTCTACAAAAATCTAACCACTATAGATACCCTTCCTTATGCTCCAACAACAACGGCAATCGAATAACTGGACCTGGAGGAAGATGACTATATCCAGATCCAAGAGGTAGTATACTATTCTGCCCAGCCTGAAAGGAGTGAAGAAAGATTCAAGTCCCAATTTGGAGGCCTGTTAGACAAACTAAGGGCCCAAGGACTACCACTTGGTATCAGAGCAGCGTTCTTGGCATCTCGCTGCCCTTCCACAGCCATCCATCATCCCTTCCACAGCCGCCCAAAGCAATTCCCACAATTGCTTAAAAGATCGTCGCCAAATTGCACCCTCATCTCCACCACCACGGATCATTCTTTGATCTCCCTGTGAATTGCAACAGGTTCTGGTTTCATACCTTACTGCTGCTGCAATTTAGTTATCCTTATTCAAAAATCCAAAAAAAAATTGTTCCTATATTGCTGCATAAACTTTTCGTCGCAAAGTTTTCATCTCTACGACGAAAGATACATTGCAGAATTCTAACCGCATAACACAGTCCATTTGATCTTGCTACTACATTTTTTCTATCCAAATCTCTACGAAATTTTTATGACAGATTTGACACTTTTTAACAGTAGATTTCCCTTTGGTTTTATCAAAAAATTCTTAATATAAACTATTGATCTTTTACATCTAATCTGCTGTACTTGAAAATCTTCACTGTAAAATTTCAGCCGCACAACACTGTTTATTTGATCTTGATACTGCATTTTTTCTATCCAAATCACTATGAAATTTTTATGACAGCTTTGACACATCCTAATAGCAGATTTTCCTTTGGTTTTGTCAAAAAATTCTTAATATAAACCATTAATCTTTTACGTCTAAACTGCTATACTTGAAAATCTGCACTGTGAAATTCCAACTGCATAGTACAAATTATTTAATCTTGCTACTATATTTTTCTGTCCAAATCTCTATGAAATTTTTATGATAGCTATGATACTTCCTAATAGTGGATTTTCCTTTGGTTTCGTTGAAAAATTATCAATATAAACTACTGATATTTTACATCCAATCTGTGACACTTGAAAATCTGTGCTGTAGAAAATTTCAGCCGCACAACACTGTTTATTTGATCTTGATACTGCATTTTTTCTATCCAAATCTCTATGAAATTTTTATGACAGATTTGACACTTTTTAACAGTAGATTTCCTTTGGTTTTATCAAAAAATTCTTAATATAAACTATTGATCTTTTACATCTAATCTGCTGTACTTGAAAATCTGTGCTGTAGAAAATTTCAGCCGCACAACACTGTTTATTTGATCTTGATACTGCATTTTTTCTATCCAAATCTCTATGAAATTTTTATGATAGCTATGATACTTCCTAATAGTGGATTTTCCTTTGGTTTTATCAAAAAATTCTTAATATAAACTATTGATCTTTTACATCTATCTGCTGTACTTGAAAATCTGTGCTGTNCTATGCAGACAACAGAAGACGAGATATCGAGTTCCAAGTAGGGGATTTTGTATTCCTAGAGGTCTCCCCTTCCAAAGGCGTTATAAGATTTGGAAAGAAAGGAAAGTTAAACCCAAGGTTCATTGGACCTTTTGAGATCCTCGAAAGAATTGGCTCTGTCGCTTACAAGATTGCCTTGCCACCATCGATGTGTCATATCCATAATATATTTTATATGTCAATGCTCCGAAAGTATATACCTGATCCCTCTCATGTCATTGAGTATGAGCCGATTGCGATTGAGAAAGACTTGTTTTACAAGGAAGAGCCCATTCAGATTATTGATAAAAAGGAGAAGATCTTAAGAAATAGAATCATCACTCTGGTTAAAGTAATTTGGAAGCATCATCCTGCAAATGAAGCGACTTGGGAGCTAGAGGAAGAAATGAAGAAAGCTTATCCTCATCTTTTCCCGAAAGAGGTATGACAAATTTAGAGGAATAAATTTTCTTTTAAGGAGGGGAGAGTGTAACATCCCTCATTTAAAAATAAAAAAAAATGCTTATATAGTACTTTAATAGTTCAGTTTATTATATCAATTTCAAATTATATGGAGGACTTGTGGCATTAGCAAGGATGAGCCACTTGCACTTATTCTAAAGTTGACACCTAAACCTCCATGCATGCTTGCCACCTCACTATTTTAGCATGAGCCAAACCTATGTAATTTAAGGCACAACTAAGGGAAACTTTGCAGCCAACGTAACTTGAGAAGAGGAGAAGGAATTGAAGGAGAAGAGAAGGAAAAAGAATTGAAGAAGAAGAAGTTTTATCTTAGCTTAAGGCTTTGCATCAATTCCCCCACATTTGGAAATCAAAACTTTTTAAGGCAAGTATTCTAACCCCATCCAACAGAATCCTAATCTCTGTTTTCTTTTCAATTCTACAAAATTTTGAAAGATTTCAGCTGAGAACCAAACTGTTAGAACCCTTGCAGATTCTAAGCTTGGGGTTGATCTCTTTAGGGGATCGACCTCCTGGAACTCTATAGGGGTTCCTTCCTCCAAGTTGCTGCTCAAAGGCTGCAGAAAAGATTCATCTATTGCTTATCAAAAGAGGATGAATACATGACTATTTATAGGGTTTCTAAACCCTAACTCCTAATAGGACTCCTACTCAAGACTCTTACTCAATTAAGACTTCTACTCAAGACTCCTAATAGGACTCCTACTCAAGACTCCTATTCCTTTACAACTCTTAATTCTTCTTTAAGAAATAACCTCCAAACCCTAGCCGGCCTCTTCACCTCTTTAATAAGGGTCGGCTTAGGTAGGTTTTACATGAATGCCCCAATCAATTAGGACTCTCCTAGCTAGAGTCCTAACACAAACATTTCTTTCGTTTTGATACAAAGCCATGAATCTGTAATTTTTCGGTAATCTGACCTCCATGCATTGTTTTGGTCCTAACTTTTTGTACTAAACTCTGATTTAGGCAAAACCTATTCCGTTTGAAATTAGACTCGAAGACCTTTATTTTGATACCTAGATTGAATGATTTGGTGTCGAATTGCCTGATATGACTTTTATTGAAATAAACCCTACAAATTCTATAAAATAGGGACTATAATTTCGGACCTTCTATTACTAAATTGCTCATAACTCTCTAGCAAAAATTCTGAATTATGCAACACTTAATTCTTTGCGAACTAGATTCGTATATCTTTCTTTTGACACCTATTTTGGAAATTTTGAAGTACGTTTGCCTTCTGAAACATCTATTTAAATTGATGCTATCTATTCTGCAAAACAGAGATGATCAATTCTCACCTTCTGTTACTAAATTACTCATAACTCTCTAGTGAAAATTCTGAATTATGAAAAAACTTGATTCTTTGGGAACTAGATTCACATATCTTTCTTTTGACACCTATTTTTAGTGAATTGGAGCATGCTTGGTCACTCAAACAAATCAGGAAATGTACCATTCGAATTCTGCCAGAATTTGAAAACTTTGTTGAATTTTGCCTATTTGAGTCTCATTCTGTTGGAAGTTTGATTTCTATTAAATTCTTTTGCAGTCCTTTAAAAATTCTTGTATTATTCATCCTAAAATTGTTGTATGTCTGAAATTTATTATGTAATGTTTTGTTGGCATTTCCTTGTTTGATAAATGCACACGCATATTTCCGTTGTTTCCGCATGTGCTTCCGATATATGCCAATGTTATTGTTCATGCTACCCTTTTGTACTCTGGTGTCTTGTGGGATATTGTGAACCTTTGCCAGAAATGGTAAAGGGAGTTATGCATAGAGCCCGTGATGCTCTGCCAGCCCCATTGACTTCACTCAGACGTGGGTGGATGGAGCTCCCAAACGTGGGAGACTTATGCTTGGTGGTCATCCTGAAATGGATGAATCACATTATGTATGTGGTCCCACAGCACCCTCTATGTTTTTTATATGATATCCAAAGCTTTGCTAATGAGTTTATATTTATGCTTTGGATAAAAATGGAATGCATGCTACCTCAAAAATGACATACAAGCTTGTATTTACTATTCGGTTCACTTGTTATACTTTGGAGTGTTTCATATGTCATTGTTATGCTCTCAAACACTCTTACGCCTTTGATATACACTGAAATGCTTCAGGTGCCATTTGATACATGCCTAAATGCTTATTTTGCCAATGAAATGCTCCAATTTCCTTTCTCGTATTATTATGTCTAACGCTTGTTTTCGAATGAGGAAACCCTTTGTGATTTTTATACCAAATGAGATGATTTCAAATGAACACTTGTATTTCCGCTTTTGTTGTCTTCATACTAAGCCTACTTGAATTTCTCCTGTCGCCATGGATAAGTTAGTTGCTTACTGAGCTCTTTATGCTCACCTCGTTGTTATATAAATTTTTCAGGGTAGCTTGTCACGCACTGAAAAGCTAGAATTGGGTTGAAGCACTGAAAGGCTAGAAGATTTTGGACTAATCTTTGTTGGTTGATAGGTTTTTGTTGTATAGTATACTTTACTTCTGATGTAATGTTAAGGATATATTGATACTTATGTGTTGTAAAAGTTTAAAGGACTGCTCATGTTTATGGAATGATAAGCTTATGTTGTATAAGTATATGAACTCATGGTGAATAATATTTTTGTGATGGTATATATTTCTATGAATATGGATTTGTGTTGTGGTTGATGTTTAGTTGACTTGCCTTTGGATTTTATGAATCTCTAAGTGAAGTGGAGTATGATTTGTGAAATGTACAGGTTTATGAATTGTGAATATTGATTTGAATGGTTCTTAGTATCCTTAAATGTTAGATTGGATCCTGGATTGATTTGTGATGATGAATTATAATATTATTGATTTTAGACAGGGTCACACCTCCTGAATGGATTAAATTCGGGGGGCGTGTCAAGTGCTAACCAGGATATTGTGCCTCAACAATCCTATCTCGCTTCAACAAACCCTGCTAACCACGACTACATGACTCAAGGTATTTTAAAGTTTAAACATCTGTAAGCTGTGAAGATAAATATAGGAATAAAGTCTTAAAAGGTAAAGATATTGTGCGGGAGGAAAATGCCAAATCGAAGGATAAGAAAAAGGATGGAACTATCCATCCAAAGTCATAGGATGAATACCCTACTATCTTTCCCATTTGTTTTATTTCTGATGAAGGTAACTTGCTGGAATGTTCGTGGATTTAATAAGGCTAAAAAATATCGGGAGCTCAACAGAATAATCAAGTCTACTGCATATGATATTGTTATTCTAGTGGAAAAAAAAATTAAATAATCGCGCGTTCAAGTTCAAAAGAATTTAATATGACCGGACGCAGAACTGTTTACCAATGACTCATGAAACTTTTGGTAGAATATGGGTATTATAGCATCCTAACTATATTAATGCTTGGTTTATTTCTGCTACTGATCAATTCATCCATCTTAAGGTAGAGGACATAAAGAATGATTGTCAATTCAATTTCACTGGTATATATGCATCAAATAGTATGCAAGAAAGAAATACTTTATGGTGACTAACATTGCAGATGGCTGTCTTAATGTACCTTAGATTGTTCTTGGTGATTTTAATAATGTTCGGTACACAATTGAAAAAGTGGGGTGTAGATAGCTTTCAAAAAGTCAGCTTCAAAGTTTTAATGATTACATAGATACTGCTGCAATGATTGATATGAAATCTGTAGGTAATAGCTCTCCTTGAGTAATCAAAGTGCTGCTAATAGAAAAATAATGGCTCGACTCGATAGATGTCTGATTAATCAAGAATGGTTAATAGTTTACCCTGATTCACTTCTAGAGTATGATGCTCCATTGTTTTCTGATCATTCTTTAATGTAGATACACGCAGATAAAGCAACACCAAGAGGCAAGAAACTGTTTAGATTCTTTAACATGTGGAGTACTCATCCTCAGTTTCTTGATTTTATCAGATCAGCTTGGAATGATAATGTGCATGGATCTCCACCTTACATCTTATATCAAAAACTCAAAGCCTGCAAAGCAACACTTAAGGAGTGGAATACAAATACCTTTGGTAATATTACCACCCGAGTTTAATTTTGAGAAAGGAAGCAAAGCATCATGAGCAACAACTTCAACCCCATGATGAGAATCTTATCGACAAAGAGACAGAAGCTAGAAATAACTTCACACAAGCCTTAAAGCAGGAGGAAAGTTTTACAAAGCAGAAGTCTCGATAGCATTGGATTACTTTAGTGGATTCCGATACTAAGTTTTTATGTTTCCATTGCTACTCAAAGAGCCGTTAACCGCATCAGGAAATGCAAAGACAAAGATAACAATCTTATTGAGAATTTAGATGAGGTTAAAGCATACACTGAGTAATTTTTGTGCATGATGTTAAATGTTATACCTAGAGTATTTCTTTCTTGCATACTGTTTGAAGCATATATACCAATAAAATTGAATTGACAACCATTCTTTTCGTCCTCTACCTTAAGATGGATGAATTTTTTTTTTATAAGTAAAAAGTAAATTGATTTTGTGTAAAGTTTCTACAAATAGCTTTGTCTATACCAGTTATAGACGAAGCTAGATAACTCGTAGAGTACACATGTAGTAGTAATGACTACACATGCTGTAGACTATAACTCTTAACTGTGGCCAACAATTAAAATATAAAGTTCAGATATGCCAAGATTTCCTGTGGGTACAGCTTTTAACTTCATGCCCAAGGTTTTTAGCTAATAGCAAAATTGAATTTGATAAAAATATCTTTTTCTCTTTATGTAAAGTGCTCCGTTTTGAGATCGTTCTCCATACAAGATCTTGAGTCTCTAATAATTTTTGTCAAGAGCTGAGCATTGTTTGTGTGTTGACACTCAAAGATTCTGCTACATCTTTCCTTCCACATCCACCAAATAGCGCATCTGAAAGTAACCTTTGCCAATTGTGTAAGAGGTCCTTTTCTTGAAAAATATTGCATGAGGTCACCTAACTCTTGATGCAAGTTTGGTTGCGGCATTCTATTGAGTTCGAATCGCTGGAGAATCTCCTTCCATATCCATTTAGTATAGTCACAAGCAAAATAGAGATGATCAATAGTTTCTTCTTGTTGCATGCAAAGGGAGCATCGGTTAACATGATGGATACCTCTTCTTTTCATATTATCTATTGTAGGTAGTTTATTCAGCAGGGCCTGCCATGTACATAAGGAATATCTCTGTGATCCCGGTCGATCCCATGTCCAATTGCTTGGGGAGCCACTTGTTATTTTTTTACCTAATTTGATTCCATGCGGATGTAGCACTAAATTTGCCATTGTCATGAAGCCAAATAAATACATCTGAAGAGTTGCTCCTAATTGGAATAGCTGTGATAGTCGGCCAAAGTGATAACATTTCAGGAGAAATAGGAGTAGGGAGATACCAGGTACCATTAGCAATGAATTCAGAAACCTTCCAATCTTTGGGAGCCCCAAGGTCTTTTCGTATTCTGTCACCATATAATTGAAATATACTTTTCCCATTCACCCAAGGATCGTACCACATATTAGTATTAGTTCCAGTAGAGATTGCGTACGAAATGTGTTTGATTAGCCAATTCCTTGCCTTTAAAATTCCTTTCCAAGCTGCAGAGTGGTATGTTCTTGTTGAAATTTCCAAAATCGATTCTTTTGAAAGATACCTAGCAGAAACCCATTGTGACCATAAGGAACATTTGTTTTGCAAAAGGTCCTACAATTGCTTTACCAAACATGCTTTATTCCAATCTCTTGTATTTATGAGGTTCAACCCCCCTTCATCTTTCGGTTTGCAGATGCTGTCCCAATTTACCATATGCATTGTCTTATCATTTGTGCCATTCCAAAAGAAGTTTATTAATAACTGTTCAATATCTTGGAGAAGTCCAACAAGTAGAAGAAATGCATTAGACCAATATATAGAGTAAGAGTACAACACCGAACGGATGAGTTCAAGTCGTTTTTCTTTTGAAAGAAGCCTATTTTTCCAGGAGGAAATTCTATTCTTTATTTTTTGTAGGATAGGCTAATAGTGAGTTTTGTGAATGCTAGTGGATATAAGTGGGAGACACAGATATGTAACTGGCAGATTTCCCTCACTAACCCCTAGGGTATGTGCAATAACGTCTTTGTCCTCAATGCAAGGGCTCATGTAGACTTTACTTTTCGCATGATTTAACTAAAGGCCAGAAACTATACCAAAATCATTCAGAATAGTAGCTAGGTTTCTTACTGAAGTTGAATCATTCTGAAGAAAGATAAGAAGATCATCTGCAAAGATTATATGTGATATATGAATAAGGCCAACATGGGGTACCTTAATACTGCCATCAGAGACCGCATATTCCAACATACAACTAAGTCCTTCCATTGCAATAGTAAAGAGATATGGAGAGAGTGGATCGCCTTGTCGGATGCCATTCTTGCTCCCAAAAAAACCAATAGGTGAGCCGTTGAAGAGTATTGAAAACTTTAGAGTTTCTAAGCAACATTGAATCCAATTAACCCATTGTTGAGGGAAGTTCATACCGAGGAGCATCTTATAGATAAAGTTCCTATTAACTGTGTCAAAGGCTTTTCGTAGATCAGCTTTAAAACAGTTTTTTGTCCCTCTTGCTTTTGAGTGCAGATCCTTGATCAAGTCATTAGCCAGTAGAATATTTTGATGTATACTTCTTCCTTTAATGAAAGCAGCCTGATTTGGACTAATTATCTTATGTATTACCTTTTGCAATCTATCTGCTAACACTTTGGAGATGATCTTATAAATAAAGTTACATAAAGATATGGGTCGATAGTTCTCTAGTGAATCAGCACCTTCATTCTTGGGAATTAGAGAAATAAAAGTGCAATTCATCTCTCTAAGAATATGACCTGAAGAGAAAAAGTGTTGGCATGCTTTAATCACATCATTACCAATAATAGACCATGTAATTTGGTAAAATTCAGCAGGAAATCCGTCTGGACCAGGGCTTTTGTGCTTTTGTGACTTAAAGACAACTCTTACTATTTCGTCATCTATAATTGGGGCATTGAGGATAGAAATGGCATCCGAATCAAGCTTTCTAGTTGGCTCCACATGAATATTATTAGGTTGCCCCGCTTGGTTGAGTAAGGAATAAAAAAATTGCTCAGTGTATGCTTTAACCTCATCTAAATTCTCAATAAGATTGTTAATCTTTGTCTCTGCATTTCTTGATGTGGTTAACGGCTCTTCGAGTAGCAATGGAAGCATAAAAAAACTTAGTATTGGAATCCCCTAAAGTAAGCCAATTCTGTCGAGACTTTTGTTTTGCAAAACTTTCCTCCTGCTTTAAGGCTTGTATGAAGTTATTTCTAGCTTCTATCTCTTTGTCGATAAGATTCTCATCATGAGGCTGAAGTTGCAGCTAATGTTGCATTGCTATTAGTTCCTTTCTGCAAAATTGAACTCGGGTGGTAATATTGCCAAAGGTTTTTGTATTCCACTCCTTAAGTACTACTTTGCAGGCTTTGAGTTTTTGGCATAAGATGTAAGGGGGGGATCCATGAACATTAACATTCCAAGCTGATCTGATAACATTAAGGAACTGAGGATGAGTACTCCACATGTTAAAGAATCTAAATGGTTTCTTGCCTTTTGGTGTTGCTTTATCTGCGTGTATGTACAT